>JBBPMH010000105.1:0-59452 GCA_038090235.1 Pulveroboletus ravenelii
ACTTTATATAGCTGTACTCCCCCTGAGTCAGGACTATTGCTTCGGTGGTGACGGAGGGTTCAACCACTTCCGTCTTTGGGGATATTGCTCAACTCGGGAAGTGCCGGCCCCTCTGGCTTAACCAAGCAAACTCACTCGCAATGACAAGGCTGCTCACCATGCTGGGTGTCCTTTCCTTCTCGAAATTATTTCGTATGTTCCAGACGATCTTCGACATCATTCGGTGGTTCGTTCATACCTCGCGACCACTTGGTCGTATTGCTGGTGCCGCCAAACAATGCCCGGAGGTGACCGTTACTCCGAGGACCCTCTGAAAGGTGTTTCGCTGCGGTACACTCGATGACGGAACGTGCGCATGAGGCGGAGAACGCGCCCTTCATCCCGCTGCCCGCTCCTCAGCACGCACATTATGCTTGCAGGAACTACCTCCACCAGATGTTCCTATGTATACAGGCATTGGCGAAGTTTGTATAAGAGGCCTGCAAAAAGTGTCGGACAGAAGCCAAGAGCACATCATGTTATCGCTAGGTAGAATGAACACCTAGATACGTTAGACATAAAACCTGAATGTATCACACAGAATAGGAATATAAGTCGAGTACTAAATAGTCCACAAGGAAAATGAAAGTAAATCCAAGTTTATAATAAGGAAAATAGGGAAGAAGTGGTATGATTGAATAGACATACTGCCTGAAAATCCTCGTCAAGGCACTGTACGCAGGCAGAGAGCTCGAGACCACGCTTGTCACTAAGTTCGTGATGTAGCACGAACAGTACGACGCGTAATACATCGATAAAGAGAATAGCGTAGAAATGATATGAATCGTCATCCCGGCGCGCAGTAGACGAATCAACCATCAACTACGACGAAGTGATTGGCGAAGACATCCGCCCAATCTGCCAGGCGAATAAGAAACATGGACATGCAAGTAAACATAAACGAAACTCACGCATAGGATAGTCCGGTTTGTGGGCAAAGTCTCACTTGACGTCGGCGCAATTGCATCGAATGACTGTGCCGACCCAACCTTTGCCACAGTTATCACACCAACCCCTTGGACCATTGTCAACGCCGATGGTCTTGGTGGCTATAGAGGGGGTGGAGGAGATGGCGTCGTCGCGATGAATGCTGACCAGGTGACGACCCAGATCATGTTTGCGGCTGAATGAGCGCCCGCACGAACGGTGGGGGCATATATGTGGTTTCAGGCGATTGGGGTCATGAGTCGCCATGTGGGTCTTCAGATTATAAGCTCGAGCAAAAGCTGGTGAAACCGCTGTAAGCAAAGAGAGGTAATAATGAACGAGAACCAACCTCGTGGACAGGTTGGGCATTGGTACTTCTTGCGGGGATCTTCCTTGGACTGATCTTCGACACCGCGGATTGACCTCGCTTGCGGCACCGGAGACGCAGTTGTAGACAACTGGGCTACATTGGACGGAGAGACGGTGTCGGTACTGATGAAGCCAAGACCATAGAAGTCGGCGGTTGTGGACTTGGGGACGGCAGGGATACGTGTAGCACCTCCGTAGTCAGAGAAACTTGCACGCTTGAAAGCAGGTTCCGCGACTGGCGCAGTAGCAGCACTGCGTGGACTGAGGGGCAGAGAGGCGAAAGTGCTGGGATCCACAGTCACGGGAAGATTGTTATTGCCCTGTACAGCACTACCGCCGTAGTCAGAGCAGCCACTACCGATGCGAGTCCTTTGGAAGTCCATTTCGAGGTCGAGGGGGAATGAGCAGTTGGTTGCAGGATAGGAGGAATCGGAGAAATTATAAAAGGACTCGGAGCGAGTAGAGAGTGTCTCGTACGCACTCTCGGAAGAGACGGTAATAGCAGAGGGAGGACCACACGTTGGGGTATCGGATCTCAAAATGGAGTAGGCGTCGTTGGAATCTACGGTAAGGAGGTGAAGCTGGACTTCGCTGAAAGCCGCGAGGCTGGAGTCCAATTCAAGTTCAAAGAGATCGGGATGGGGGGCGAGGATGTCAGATGGCGAGTGAAATGAAACAAAGTCGATGCCTTGCTGCTGCTTGGCGTAGTCTGAGCCATATGCATCAACGGTGGAAAAAAAGGTGTCGTTCAGAGGGTCAGACATGGCTGGCTGGGGGGCTGCGGAAGGTGTCCTGTATGACTTCTTTTGACTCGGATCGCACTTCTGCAAGGCAAATGGGGGGGGGACTGGAGTGGTCGGGCAGAAGACAAGTTGGTTACTGCGGACCACGCAAGTATCGTATATATTCACCGTTCATCAGCCGGGTTTCCCACTTTGTCAGCCAGTCTGTCAGCACTCTTTCCGTCGGCATTCGCGCCGTCGCATGCCGAGTAATCATCATCACGTCAGCCTCTCCCCTTGCAGACACTGCGCCCAGCGAAATCCTGGAGACGGCGTGTCCAGCGCTGATTTGCCCATTTGCATTGCAGTTCCCCCAACATGCCCTCAGTCGCGAACCCTCTCTGCCTGCTTTCTTCGTGTCCCCGCCACCACCCACCGATCGCCTCCTCTCGGCCTCCTTTGTGATCGGAATCGGCTGTTTCATCGCACACGTACCCCCGACCACTCCAATGGCAGTGCGGTATTTGTCGACCCCTTATCCAGAGCCTTTTGGCTGTGGAGGTTTCGGTCGCAAACTAGGCGGGATTCGTCCGCAGCACAATCCGGTGCGCAGCAGTCCGAGGTACGTTTGTTTCTCACTGCGTAGCAATTGGTTGACTACGCAGCTCACGCCACCCGCACAGCATGTCTGGCATTCCATCCCCATGTTCCAAATCCCCCTGTCGTGTCAGTTTGGGTTCACAACGCTGGTTGTATGTATGTTAATTAATCGATCGTACCCACACCATCGGAGACCGTAGCTTCCTTGGGCTATGCCATCCCGCATCCGACCGTGATCGCCAAGAACCACGACCACATATGCCACAGTTTTGCGCCCGCCAATTCGAACTGTCCTCATGTCCAGACATTAAACTGGCTGGAAGCAAAAACTGTCATTGTGTATTTGATGTCAGATGCACATATCGCCCGCCTAGCTCAATCGGATAGAGCGTCAGACTCTTATGAACTAGGCAATCTGAAGGCTGCGAGTTCGACCCTCGCGGTGGGCTAGTATTTTTTGATCGAACCAGTACATACACTTTTCTCCTTCACCACCACTAAGGACATGGGGAAGCCCGTGCTTTATTTGCTCTGCGTCAACTTGCTCGCACGACCCACGACCAAAGATGTTTGGGGATAATGATGTATAAAGTATTCCATCCATGCACCTCATAAGTCAAGTGTAGCAGGATACTGAGGAAAGTATCCGGTAAGGCGTGAACTAGTTCATCATGGCCCATGAGACACCGTCAAGTCCATCGGTTCGTATAAATGACCAGCATTCGGTTTATCCACGGAAAGTGCAGCAACTACCCAACAGTATTGGACTCATCTCTCAACGGTGAGAAGGAAGTACGCACCTAATTATGTAGGGTACAGTGGCGGCCGCCAGACAGGCAAACGCTGCCCAAATGAGGTATATTCCATTTCCATAGGAGACCTCGATGCCTGATACGATGCCTGGAGCGAGTTGTGTCGTGTTGACACTCTCGACCTTCTTGACTATCGCGGTCCAGATAGCCGCTCCGATTAGGATGAACAGTGCGGATAGAATGGACATCATGGCTGAAAAGAGGAACAGAAAAGTCCTCCTCAGTACCCCGCTGCCAAGCGGTTTAAATGACGGTGCGGGATGGGAAACAGAAGAGAACTCACGTGAACAATGAGAGCGCAGTGAATATCGTACCAAGCAACAGGAAGTAGTACGCAACATGAGAATTGGTTCCCAAGTACGAGGAGTTGGTAAAGGTGGTATCAGCCAAAATGTAGGCGGTAAGTTGTGAGTAATTGAGGAGCATGTCGGATGTGATGGCAGTATATGGCTCGAAGCGGGCCGCCACGGTGTGATTCGAGCATTGCCCAGCAGAACTGTTGACGTAGGCGCAGTAAGAGTAAAGACCAAACTCATACTGCTGCCTGAGTCCGGTTCCTTGCGCAAGGGGAGACGAGGAGTTGGCGGTGTACAGTCCTTGAATGGGATCATTGATTGTTTGGAATAGGGCTTCGCTTTATTTCTGTTGGAACCTGGACAGTGTTGTAGGTACAAGAACCACGCACCCATAGCGCGACACATTAACGACGGCCTGGTGGGGTAGTCAGAACGGGAGAGGTTGTGAGTGAGGCTCGGAGGATCACCATAGAGATTCCATGGGGGACGGTGGACGTGTTGATTTGCCCCACCTATGTAAGCTGGATAAGATGTGTGTGCGATGCACGGCCGCTGAGACCTACATGGGCAAAAATGAGGAGTAATAGTGCTGCAAAGCTGGAGAACGATTAGATGTGCAGATAGCAGATACAAAGCTGGAACGACGCACGAAAGAAGGGAAGCGCCTGCGATGCAATATTCCCCCCTCATGGTGATAACATGAATGAAGGGCGAGGAGAGAGCTGGACGTTGAAAATGTGGCGGCCTCGAGGATGGCGTTGACGGCACCGCTGGTGTGATGCCGAGCCATGCCGAGCCGGCCGGCCTCCGATTGCATCAGCCTTGCTCCGGGGCCCGAAGAGGAAGCAGAGACGCACGGCGGGGTAAGCAAACCTCCGTCTGGGCATACCAGCCCAGCTCAGCCCAGCTGCAATGTCCAGGCTCGCGTCAACAAAGTCACCGATCCAGACGCTCGGTACCTCCGAACCCGCGCTTGACCCTCAATCGCGAGACAATCGCGACGACAGTCCAGGTGCAAATACCTCGGCAACTATCTCGCCCCAAGAACGCATCAAGAGAGTCGCAGCGAGGACCATGGACCTTGGAAGAAGCTTCACGAGTCGCTCTCGCTCGCCAACCTCGTCACGCCCTCCTGCCTCCAAACGCACACCCAGCCAAAAGCAGAAGGATAGAGGCAAGGAGGCGCAAGCTTCACAGGAAGGTGATTTCTCTTCGCGAGATGTGTTCGCATCACAGACTTGCTCAGCCTTCTCAAGGTCACCGTCCCCTTGGTGTGCCCTCGCAGTCTGATGACGGGCCAACCATGAATCATGCATCCCAACATGGCCCCGCTGCGCCGTCTACCCCAAACGATGACTCTCCCTTCATCACACCTCCATCGCCAACACTTGCCCCCACACAACTATTGTCTCAGTCTTTCCGACACTTCGGTTCAGTGCGTGTAGCATATCCTTCTTATCCTCGATGTTTGCTCAAGGTTGTACCGTCGGAATACAGGTGCGCGCCGGGACCCTGACTCTCATTCAGGCTCTTCAAGCTTTCCCTTGGGTGGAGGATCCGGATGACACCGACGAACCAACATCTCGAACCGATCCCCAAATGGAGTCCGATAGCGACGAGGAGCCAACCGGTAAGCAAGTTTGGGTCTGTGTCTTTAGACTTTGATATGTCTGAGTTCGGGTCCCAGCAGCGCACATGGCTTCTTCTATCCACGCCATATATCGTCCTGTTGCCCGCTTGAAACGGAGGGAAACCTCGCACTCTATTTTGCCGGGGAATACTTTTCCCCCACAGAACGACCTGGACAGTGCTCCCCATCCGGAACCTGATACAACTTTAGCCCCCGATGATGACGTTGACGCCGATGACTTCGAGGCGACGACACCGCGGCCAGCCAACTCTCAGCAATACACAGCGGCAACACACGTACCCTCTCTGACTGTACAGCTTGGGCCACCAATGAGACGGAGGGTGCCGAGTCGCGCAGGCAGCATGACAACGGTCAAGGTCACTCGACGGGCTCGTTTGGCTGAGAAGTTGAAAGAAATATTCGATCTAGAAGCTATCAATGAAGTGTTGGCAGGTACGTGAATCTGTCTATTCTCGGTCCAAGTCTCAACGGGGATCAGAAATGCCGTGTTGGCTCTTACGTTCTGTTTGTAAGTCGTGTTCCGTCAAGCCAGCATTAGTGTGGGATTTTCAACCACGTCCAGTGCTACAGGGATACATGTATCTTACAAACTCTCATTTATGCTTCTTTGCTCACATGCCAAGCAGAGAGGTACTCGTTCTATAAACTTTCGACAAGTATACTCACGCAGCTTCAGGACCAAATTCTCAAGTCTGGCACCCTTAGCAAGAAGGCCACTCGAACAAAGCGGTGGATCAAGCACTGGTTTATCCTCAAGAATGATACTCTTTCCTGGTATCACTCTTCATCGGTAAATTGTGTATATGTGTTTGTGGCATTTGTTAATATTGTTCAGGACCCCTATTTCCTCCACGGAATTGTCGACCTGCGTTATGCAATTTCTTGTGATCCTACAGGTGAAAAGGGGTTTCGGCTACGCACCAATCAAAAGGGTCTGCTATTAGCTGCAGATTCTGTTCCCAGCAGAGATGAATGGGTGAAGGCAATACGCAGGGTTATATTCAAGGCCCAGAACATGGGGGATACCGTAAAGGTAAGTTATGGTGCGTGTAGTTGTATTTACTCCTTATTCTTTTTAGATTGCCATACCATACCCCGTGATCCTTGATGTGGAAAAATCATCAGCCATTGAGTTCAGCGAAACCATTGAAATCAAAGTATTTGACAAGGAGGAACATGATTCGGTCGACTCGTATTTTTTCGCCTACTTTCACGACATACAAGATGCTTTGGAACACATTCGGGAGGTTGTGCGTGCTAATAGGTCGTCTCCCGCCACTTCACCGCATGCCCTACTGGACACTACTGCCGCACGTCATACTTTGACAGCCCATGGTATGGACCGTGCTCGCAGTCTCCCTTCACCGGACGCCAAGCCCAATTCGCCGTTCCGATTATCCTTTTTGCTTCGGCCTCTTCAGGAATCGCTTCCTTCCACCTTAACGCGGATCCACAATACTCCGGAACCCCTTGGAGGCGCCGAAGACTTTACTCACATATCAAAGCAGGGCGGTGCATCATTGGTGCCGTTGACATCCTCACCGTTGCCTCGACCTCCCAGTTCTGGAAATGTTGCCGCAACATCTCCAACATCGTCAGCCGATCCTCCGTCGCGGATTCATACTTATCCGCCATCCACTACGGGAGACGTGAGTTCGGCGTCGTTCCTGAGCAAGGGACTAGTAGCAAGTGCACCTTGGAACGTCGGAGTGCCGTCATGGCTAAAAGTTCCCCGCAAAGGCGCCAGCACCATCTCGAACAGTGCTATACCGCCTGCGCTTCCCGATTCACAGGGTGATAGAGGTGTGCGCGAGGTCTATGAATCGCCAACTTCTACACAAGACCCCGGAGCGTCCAGCGAGCTTGGCTACAGTGTACTGGAGACGTCCGAGGCGGCGCTCGATCAAGGGATGGCAGACAAATTCAAGGCAGCATTTGCTTTTGACGATAAAGAAACGTTACTTGGCTGTAAGTTTCTCCTTTTGTCTTGGGGACGTGATCCTAAAAGCACATCCAGACTTTTCAGGCTATTTATTCCGATTTTTGCCAATCTTCGGACGTTTATATGTCTCTTCCAATTATTTTTGTTTCAAATCCACGGGCCCTCTAAGCACGAAGACTAAAGTACGCTTCTAACATTCCGTGGATAGAAGTCTGCTGATAAAAGTTATCTATTAGATGATATTACCCACTCGTGACATCCTGGCCGTGGAAATGACCAAGGCTACACGCTTTGGCCACCATGGCCTTACCGTGATAATTAAGGGTCACGAAGAGCTTTTCTTTGAATTTGGCTTCGAAGATAGACGGCGTGCTTTCGTGTCTATTCTGGAACGCCAAATAGAAGACATCAGGAAGCGGCCCAATTCAAGCGAAGCTTCGTTGAGCCAAGGCAAGAGGGATGCACTCATTTTAGAGGAGTTCGGACCACGAAACTCGCTCGGTAGCGACGGCGACTCCGTCCCTCCATCTGAGGCGATGTCTGAATCTTTACCCACTGTGATGTTTACGTCAGCTTCCTCGACATTTTTGACTTTCAAGCCCAACGAGTCCTTGCGCTTTACACTACTGACTATCGGTTCGAGGGGAGATGTCCAACCTTACATCGCACTTGCAAAAGGACTGATGGCGGATGGGCATCGGGTGAAGATTGCAACCCACGGAGAATTTCAGTCGTGGATTGAATCAGTCGGTATACATATTTCTTGACTCACACTATCTGACGATCATTGAAGCATGGGATTGAATTTGGTTATGTCGATGGGGATCCGGCGGAATTGATGCGTATTTGTATTGAGAATGGCACATTTACGGTTTCGTTTTGGAAGGAGTCATTGCTTAAGGTGAGTACGCTGCAATTTACATGATGACTTGGCTCCATTCGAGATGTAGTTCCGTGGATGGCTCGATGATTTGCTAAAAACGTCTTGGGAGGCCTGCCAAGGGACTGACGTGCTTGTGGAGAGTCCGAGTGCAATGTCAGGATACCACATTGCTGAAGCCCTTAGGATCCCCTACTTCAGGGCGTTTACGATGACATGGACGAGGACAAGGTGAGTGGTTGTGTTGATTTTGACTTGAGCCTGATCTAAAACAAAACCAAGGGCGTACCCGCACGCTTTTGCAGTGCCAGAACGTAAGGTATGGGCATCTGCTCGGAATCTACGACATTCTGACAGTTAACTAGATGGGGGGCGGTTACAATTATATGGTACGAGGGTCAGTAGTCCCATTCCAATCGTCACTGATGGACCCCATCCTAGACGTACGTTATGTTTGACCAAGTGTTTTGGCGCGCGATGGCCGGGCAGATTAACCGTTGGCGCCGCAACGTATTACGCTTGGACAATACGAGCCTGGACCGCATGGAACCCCACAAGATTCCCTTCTTGTATAACTTTAGCCCCACGGTTGCCCCTCGACCATTGGACTGGCCGGAATGGATTCGAATCACAGGTAATTTACGTTTCCCGCTTGTACATCCCTTCTCTCACACTGAGCTAGGCTACTGGTTCCTCGACGACGCCGACGTTGGGGCAGGGAAATGGACTCCTCCCCAGGATCTCCTTTCTTTCATTGACTCTGCTCATCAAGCTGGCAAGAAAATAGTGTACATAGGTTTCGGCAGCATTGTGGTTCCAGATCCCAAAGCGATGACCCGCTTTGTTGTGGACGCGGTTGTGCAAAGTGGAGTTTATGCCGTCCTTTCCAAGGGTTGGTCGGATCGACTGCATACCCAGGCAGCGGAAGCATCCCAGCCTGAGGAATCGTTTCCGAAGCAAATATACAATATCTCGTCAATTCCACACAGCTGGTTATTCGACCACATTGACGCAGCTTGCCATCACGGTGGTTCTGGTACAACTGGGGCAAGTTTACGAGGTTTGGCCAGCATTTACCACTGGTCAGGTCGTTGAAGACTGACACTTGTGCAGCGGGGATCCCGACAGTTATCAAGCCGTTCTTCGGGGATCAATTCTTCTGGGCCGATCGCGTCGAGGCACTTGGAATCGGCACTGCCGTTCGCAAGCTAACTGTTGATAGTCTGAGCCAAGCCCTAACTTCGGCGACCACCGATCAGAAGCAGATCGAACGCGCGAGGCTAATCGGAGAAAAGATTCGATCCGTGAGTGGCTCCGATATAAAATTAAGGTCCCTGTCTCAGGACTCGCAGGAAAACGGCGTGGCCACTGCAATCGAGGCTATATACCGTGATTTGGATTATGCCCGCTCCCTGATTAGACGGCCCTCCAACGGGGCTACAGACTCGAGGGAGGGAGACAGCATAACGGAGGAACAGTTTCCGGATGGCTCCGTATCGACTCTGGACTGTTCAAGTCCCCGATCCCGTTACGACTCACTTGGGTCACAGCGTGGCAGCGAAGATTGGAGCGTCATCTCCGATGCAGAGGACACGCGATCTTCTTTTTCGTCGCGGAGAAGCAACAGTAAGGTGGACCGTTCAGCGACGTTGAAACGGAACAGTCTTGCTGCTGCAGTGATGTCAGTCCTACCTGACTCGCTCGCGCATTCGACGCACAGGCGTTCAAATTCTACTTCCTCCGCGCATCCCTGAGTATCTTGGTATTTATCTGTCCTAGTTTCTTCCCCCATCTTTTTAGCCATCACTCTGGTTGGTTCTGTGCTTATACCGTAGGCTATTGTCGTTACACAACCATAGACGTCTAATTTAAGTAGACGCGTGATCATAGTGCGCTGCAAATACCCTCTTACTGAATTGTCCATAGGTCTCCGTAGCAGAAACTCTTTGATCAGTGTCGGGTTGCATAAATAATGCAAAGGTTTCTCTTGACACTTTATCATGACCCCCTCCCACGTGAACACAATGGGGGGTTGCCATGAGTCTTTTTTCCGTCACAAGTTCAAGACATTCGCCAGTTTGGAATGCTAGGCAATCTGCGGGTATAGATACCTTGATCAACTCGCCGCCTCTCGTCTGGATATAAAGGCCAGACGTGGGTGAAGGGGCAGGGACTGATCTAGGTTCTTTATCACCCTCCTCGTGCAAAAACATACCCTATGAAAGTACTCGACCCGTCACGTTACAGTCAGCGCAACAAATATAGCTTACAGAGCAAAGTCCCGTCAAAAGGGAATTATCAAGATGAAATCCACACCAAGTGTCGATAGGCTCATCCTCAACAGGCACCGCCGTTTCTTGCGTCGGGGGGAAATAGTGGAGTAGTCTGGCCTTTGTAGTCTGAGAGTTTCCGATGAGGTCCGGTAGAGAAATCGACATGTTTGTCAGATACTTGGAGACTTTCATGTATACAGGACGTTAGCCGTACGCAATGCTCGGTTGACAGGAGACCGAACCGAAAGGCTGACAGGCCTCTGCCAGTTCACAACCGACTTTAAAGACAAACCTGGACAAAGAGATCATCGCTTTTTCCAGGTCCAAAAAATCGTGGATTACCTTCCAAGGTCCTTGAACGCTTCCTCGAAACCTTCAACACCTTTTTCTTCGAGGTCCGGCCCTGTAGGATGTCAATAGACTGCGTGAAATGGCTCCGCTCATTTACACACATATGTTACTGCGATAATACTCTCGGTACTGCTCTTTGAGCTCGAGGGAGACATCAGGGGTGTCAATGATGGGATTCGCATAGTACGATCCTTTCAGTGTGTCTTGGTCCAACTTTAATTTAGTCTATCAAGCACGGACTAGGATTTATTTACCTGGTTTGCCGTTCATGAGTTCCTACATCACATAAAGGAAGTGATATGATGACAATCGTGGTCCAGTAACCTCAATAGATCTATATCTTACCTTTCCATGTGACCACCCGAAGCTTTTTTCGATGATCAGCCCTACAGCGGTCGCTTGTGCGATGAGTGCATGACATACCTATATAAGCTCTCGGGATCGGTATAACGTTCCTTGGTCCCCTCTGGAAGGTGGGCAAATTTGTACGCAAATTTGAGCAAGGACTCTCGGTACAACTGATAGACAACCGGTAAATCCTTGACGATAATGATACCCAGAGCCTGTGGATGAGACCCGAAAGCCTGTTCTGGACAAATTGAGAGTGATATTATGCAGGCATCAATACAGATCCAGGCCTCCTTACCGATGGACTCCTCGAGGGATAAGGGCGACGATACGAGGGTGGGGTAGGATATAGACACCACTTTTGGGGTACTCATCGCGCCTGATATCTGTAGGCTACAGTTGAGTGAGTGGAAGATACGAATGGGCCTCCTCGTCATTACCGGGAGTTTGCTGGCAGGAATATCAGTGCTGGTGACCGACTAGGATATGCCTGTGCTTGTTGGAGCTGGCAGAGATCTTATCGGTGTGAAAACACCTGTCACAAGACCACGTACCATGGTGGCTACTATGCGCCTGCCAATCACGTTCGGACGATAGATCAGTACTCGGCGCCCACTCTCACGAGTTATTACTAGTAAGCGAAGTTTCGCTTCAGATGACAAGTTGAGCAAGCCGATATTAGTCAAGATTTTTTATTTTTTATTTTTTATTATTTTTTTACCGCGTTTATTGTCCTTTGGGGCGCTGCCCCTTGGTAGACATTTACAAATGGCACGTGTGGTACATATGGGAGTGACTCTCTTCCGCTGTCTGTATCTCGTTCATCTCCACTAGTCAAGATAGCACCGCAATGACTCCACGGCCCGCAACTTGCAAGGACACTAACACTGACAGCTGGATGTACTAAGTTATACCGACTCGAGTTTTCTCCGAAACTGTCAAGGAATTAAATTGCCAGGCTACAATCCTTTCACGCGTCCGGGCTTTCAATCATGTTGGTCTGAATCAATGCGTGTCTGAGCGCCGTCCCGGTATCATCAATCGAGTGCAAGAAACGTAAAATTTCGCCACAGAGCTGCCAGGCTTGTACATCGATGGCGCTCTGCAAGAGTCGAATGGCGTCTTTGTTATTTTCCTCTCGTTGCTCGAGATTGTGCAGCACGAGCAAATAGGACCCCGCCGTCTTGAGCCGACCAGAATTAAGGCATATCTGAGCAAAGTTGTCGCTTGACAAGAGTACATGGAGGAATGGGCAGGACATACCTCGAACAAGCTTTTTGGGTTGCCAACAATGTCAAAGAGTTGCCTCCATCTCGCGACTTCTGTTTTCCGAGCGCAACCGACCACAACGTCTAATGCGACATCAAAGTGGTCAAGAAATTCTATCACAGCGGGCAACGTTTTGAATATTGCGCCCGAAGTACCACTCTCATCAGTCCCATCTGCCGCCTCTGACTCTACGACTGTATGCAGAAGGACCTCGAGACCGTGCGCGAAGAACACGAGGTGTTGGTAGTTGGTAGCGAGTTGAACAGCCTCCCGTATTTGTCCGGATTCCAAGTAATGCCGCAAAACATGATGAAGGAACAGGTGAGACTACAAGTCGTGTCCTCAGCCGTCAAGAATCAGAAGATAACCACGTACGCTAGTTGCATGTCTAAACATTACAAATGGTAGGTTGATCCGAGTGGCTGACTCATGCTCGGCACCGACAATAATTCCCTTGTCCATGAGTACAGCTACAAAGTCCGTAAGCATTGATGGAAAAAATCAGACGAAGCAACCTACACAAGGGGTAGAAATCTAGTGGGATATTGACACTTTCCTTCACACTCTGAGGTGCTTCATCTTGGGAAGAAGCCGACTCAATAGCGAGGGCATTGAGCCAGACCCGTATTCCCTGCCCATCATAACCCCAAAGGGAGTTCTCCAATGCCCCAATACCGCGGAGATGTATCCAGCAAAACTCTATGCGGTCGGCAAATACCTGCATGTCATATCTGACCTCCTGATTGCCGGACTGTTATTCGACCAAGGCAATGTAAACAACTGGGGTTCGTTCGAGTAACGTGGCAACCTACCTTCCTTGGTCGAAGTAACACTAGTTGCCCGCCAACCATCATGAGAACAGTGGCTACCGCGAGATCGTCAACGGGATCACCAAATTCTGTGCAGCATCAGTGAGGATGCGCCCCATAAACCGGAGCAACTTACGCTTCTGAGCGCTAGGAATCATCCAGCTTAACACTCTGACGGCAGAGGGTACAGCGATGATCCCACTAAAAGTGATGCTTCCACATAAGTGTAACTTGATCGAGTTCGTGGTCGGAACAATCAAGTAGTGGCTCAACATATTATCTGCAGTGTAGACCAACAATGAATTGTCCACCAGAGACAGAATAATGACAGGGGACGAGATCATTTCCCGATGGAGGACGTTCTGATTGCTTAGTTCAGAGTCCCGAGAATATAAACGTATCTGTCAAAAGCATCAACAATCCCTGTAACGTAACCAAGCGATACCCTACACAGACCTGGTAAGACTTTGACACCTCAACCGCTGCTATGAGGACATGATGAAACCACAATAGCCCCCCCTTCACCGCGAACGCCTGCTCCTGAGCTATGCTAGAGAAGAGTTTCCATCGACCAGATGTCGAGCTATAGTGAATCAATCCGCGACGACCAGCAATGGCTACCAATCGTCCATCGCTACTCAATGCACAGTATCTGATCGGCCAATTTGACGCTAGGTACGGTTGAGGAATCTGAAAAAAAAAAATTATAATGGTGCAAGTGTCGGATAAAGTGAATGAGCAAGTCATCTGACCTTAATATGCTGCCAAACGTCCGATTCCGGATTTATGACGCTCATATCTGGTTGGTCTGCTCCGCGGTAGACGAGTGCGCGATCGTCCATTTGAAGGAAGGCATAACAAGTATTGTCCTGATAATAGTCAATGGCCCACCCTTTTCTTTAAGAGAGAGGAGTCACGGACCGGGGAATGCTGGCATGTTGTCGCACTCTTCGCAAAAGGCAGGATGAACATTTGACCATCCTGTTCTGCGAAATCCGTGCTTTAACATTGGTTGCTACACATAAAGGACAGAGACTCACTGTTTGGACTTGACTGAACAAGCACCACCAACTCGAAATTTCCAGGCGCCCAAAACTATCCCCATCATCCTCAGCTCCAATGTATAACTCTCGTGAGGGCCGGCTCACCAAATCCTTGATTCCATACATGAATGCATCCTGGAATCTTGCACTATCGACGATGTCATCAACTCCAAACCCAGAGGCAAGGCACCGTCCCCCGACACTAATGATTGCCCATCCGTGTTCCCAACCTACTGCCAAGACGTACCCATCTGAAGTCCATTCCATTGTAGACACCTGTCCACGCGGGCGATCGTACGGGTTTGGAACATCTATGATTTGGGGTGTCGGCGCAGGGCCTTCGGGTGAAGGGAAGGCCGTGAACTCGATAGACCCACTAGAAATGTTGAGATAGTAAGTTCTAATAAATAATGTCACGATACCAACACACCTGTATGTCCCGACGGCGACCAGAGAGAACCTTGCATTGACTGCAACCTCCACGGCTCGGCGTGGTTCGTTATAGACAGGGCCACCACTACTAGGCCCGTCATTGTCGATAAGCCGAGATTTCTGCACCCACCGAGGAACTTCAAAGTTATGGATGCAAGTCCCCTGCCAATGGTGTTCATTTTGCAGTGAACTCAAACTGTCTGAAGAGAAATCCTTGTTTTCATTCTCCTCACTCTCGTCGGCTCGAGGGTCCTTAAGAGGATAACTTCAGTGTATGAAGGCTATAACAACAAAACTTCGCGCTAACACCATCGCTACCTTCGTCTTCGTCGTCCAGATCAACAGTACTCTTCTTTACTTGTGAGTTCTCTTGCAGTCGTACGAAGTAGGCTCTTCCATCCGAAGTTATCCACGTCTCTACTCCGGAAGTTGAATGCGAGAGCTTCGTGACAGTAACTACGAACATGGATCAATATTACACAGGTTAGGATAAATTGTGAACACGCAGTATAGCACGCACCATCACTATCCACCAACCATGGCAGATCGTGCTCATTTAAGGCCCATGTATCATAATCAATAAGTGACCTTCGGGAATGGTCGTTATCTATATCTGCATCGTCATATGATGGCCATGGAACACGCTGGACGGCTGGCGGAGTACTGGTAGAGAATGTGAGGTGATGGTTGCGCGGCGAAACGCTATTGATGGAAAAAGGATGTTTAGATGAAGTTCGACCAGTAGCAACGAATGGCTACCTGAGAACCCTTCCCTCCGCGCGTATGACACCTTCGAATGAGAGACGGAGCGATTGAAGGGGGAGTCCTTCCCCTGGGCCGGGAAGGAAATTACGCTGGACTCCCGGTGGGATATCTGGCGGCTGGTACGCTATAACGTCGGGCAAGTGGTCGACCACTACCAAGACAAGATACGAGAGTGTTGTCTGAAATATATCATGAAGCAGAGCAAGGTATCGTAACGAACGGAGCGCACTTGGATGATAATCCTGCTTCCATCTAGAGACCATGTGACGCCGAGGCTGTCACCATGCTCTACGAGAGATGTTTCGGACCTCGCCAGATATGCGAGGGGCGTGGAGGGCTGGGGAAGTGGATTAGAAAGCGTGTGCCCGGGAGTGGATATTGAACGCACGCGGACACGCCAGACTGTGATGGCATGCTGAGTGAGGGCGCAGAAAAGTGACTTGCGCGGACTTGGCTCCAAGGAGAGTACGTTCTCGAGCGGTACGTTCGGTAGGGCAGGGACGCTTGACAGCTGCCTCGCTGCAGACGTCGGAAAATACATCTCACAAAGTTGACTGCTACTAGCTAGGAGCGTGGGGGTGACAAGTCGGTGAAACAAGACTGGCATTTGGACATTTACTACTCCTTCATTATGCATATTTTTCGACCGAATGGTTCTCCATGCACTGACAAGAACGAGTCAGGACGCTGCTCGCGGCCCAATTGGCAGATGCTCAGAGCCGACTGTGGTATTACGTTTGCTAGTGATACAAAGAGTATGGAGATGTGGAAATAAAGGAGCAACACGAACAAGTCAGACAATACGGTAGCACAGTAGGAGCGCCTCCAAAAGGTTAGTTATCCGTCCCCCAAACGCTGCTAAACCATCTGTTGTTTTGTGAAGGGGAGAGATGGTCAATTTCTGGCTTGTGACCGGTATTGTTACCAGGGGAAGATGGTACGGAAGTTTCTGGGCTGAGAAACGACATATCGGAACGAACGCTGGAGATATATGAGCCGAATGCCATGGGCTGAAGGCGGGATTGACGTATGAGATCCATCATGAGAGAGACACCCTGACGGGACTATCAAGCAGATGAGTGAATCCATAAAGAATGTAAAAACGAACGTGCCTTTTGAACATGGGCTTTGAAACGTGCCAGGCCATGGCTTTCGATTCGCTTTGCCAGGCCCCAGCCGAACTTTGAAGTGATGTATGCCTCGGTAGTCTGCACTGTTCTCCTGCGGACATAGTAGGGTCAACAGAAGGTCCGGAGAGTGGGGATGAAGGACGGGAACGGACCCGTCTTGGGACTGTTGAAAACGCTGGGTCTCTTCGATTTGCATGACCTTGACATGGTCCAGGTTTTTTGTGCGGCACCTGACTACTTTCCCAAAAGGATCGACTTCGCTCTCCTCGATGACCCAGGACTCTGTGCGCGAGATGATGCCCTGGGGAGCCCACCTTGGGAGGGTACCTCGCTTGAGGATGAGCCTGGTTGTCAGGAGAGACCCGGAGTCGGTGTGAATGCGGTCCACGACGTCGCAGGAGACGACGTGGGAGGCATACGGGTTGGGGTAGCGGAGAAAGAAGGCGAGGGAGACGATTGACCAGGGATCGCTGTAAGGGAGTGAGAGCGACGGGTGGAAAAGAGAAGGAAGAGACTTACTCGTACACAAATGACTGCGAAAAGAACTTCATGGCGGACGACGACCCCTGCAAGGAGGAGACCAAAGCGCACATCTCTCGTTATTATCAGCATCACGTGATACATAATGGCCAGTCACGTGTACGTCTCGTCCCACACGCGCCCATCCGCGCCGATGTGGACCCGCAGGCCGTCGTGCGCTGGTCGCACCCAATGGACCTCCCCCTCCAACCCCTCCCTCATCAGCGCGATCCCCTTCCCCTCCGCGCCGCTCAGCCCCCCATCCCACCCTTCCCTCTTCCCCACACCCTCTCCGATCCTCACATACTCCTCTTGCGACACCTCATGACTGAACCCAGTCATATAACTCCTTCTTGCACCTATCCTCCGTATCGCCCCCGCTGCCTCCAGCACCCCCATGTGTGACGTGTGTCTGTGGAGCCGTAGACAGTCTATCACAAGCACCGATTTCTGCCTACCTGCGAGAATAACCGGCCATGCTTCATCTGGTATGAACGACACATCAGACATATACAAGATCGCATCCTGAACGAGGAACCCAAAACATAAGTATGGTTGAACCTTCGGGCTAGTGCCATCGTCTGCCGGAGCTGGAGTTGGCGATGCACTACCCAATACCGGTGTCGTTGGCTGAGTAGCAACAGGTGTCGGTATCAGCGTAGGAGGATAGCTAGCCGTGAACAGCCGCCCATGATGTACTTGACAATTAGATCAACATCCCCTGAGCAGCAGGACACGCCTCGCCTCCCACCTGAAATTGGTGTGATCCATAAACCGGTACCCTTGATCTCAAAAGGAACCTTATCCTCTATGATATGCCACTTGAAATCGGGAACCTACGCGTCATAAATGTCAGCCCATTGGCACATCGCACTCGAGTTCTTGCAACGCACGTCGCCCCCTCCTGATGCAAATTCTTTCGCCACGAGGTAGGGAAATGCTCTCTGGACTTCCCTAAATGTGCTTTGGGAAATATAGACATCTATGTGTCCCTGTATTGCGCTTCGCAGGGTCCATCCTGTGGTCAAGGCCGTCTTACAGGTAAACGATGTGAAACACTGCATGGGCCGGCGAAACAACAATCACCTCGCAAATCATCTAGTCCGTTCATCGCTGGATATCCGACCATCAGCATCACCTTACGATGTCATCGGGTGAGAATAGCCCGGACCCACCATCAGCATGTGCATGCGTAATGAGTACAGCGTCAATCTCCCGCAATCCATACTTTGGAAACCATTCTACAGCGGCGGCCTGAAAGTCCTTGCCCACGTCTATTACCAGCGTTCTGTTCCAAACACGGCGACGCTCGTTCACCCGGAAAACGGTCGGTAACGGAACACCCACGTCTTCTTCCCATCTTTGCCTGCGGTTACCCGAACCACGGCTGACGTGTTCCGTCTGATGTTCTTCTTCCCCTCTGGAGTGAGAGTCGAGAGACAAGTTCTGCAAGGTTCTTTACTTGGTGGTGCAGTCAAGCAGTCTAAGGATGGTACTGAGGACGATGTGCCCGTCCCGAGAAAAATGAGTTCAATTCCTTGGTTGGCGCTGCTCTCGGCCGACCGAGAGGTCGAGTCTTCATCCGGGCTAGTGACATTTCCGTTTGGGCTAGTGGTAAAGTTCATGCCCGGTATCAACCCTAAGTCCGTGAGGAGAGTTGAAGGCCAGGTGGGCCGACGCGTAACAGAAGCTGACTGACACTGGTCCACAGCCGCACTATTGCGCGTGCCTGGCTCGGACATCGAATCTTGATTGGTAAACTGTAGAGTGCGAGCAGCAGCAAATGAAAGATGATCAATGATCCATACATCCAACAGATGCCAGAACACAACTACCAACACGACGCGCTGGAACACGAAACTATCATTTGTATGTAAGAACTAGATGAGCGTGCGCGGACGTCCAAGTATGGGTCACTGTCAGTACTGCGAGGGACACAATCGGCGATGTGATCGTGAACACTGGGAAACTCATCGGAAAGGACATTAAGCATGAGCAGGAAGACGTCCTTTGTCGGCATGCCCATGGAATAAATGCCCTTAATACCTTCCGCAAGCAGGTGGCTAGTGGTCGACGGCGGGTCGGATCGGCGATAGCGAACGGCCAAGAGTTTCTGGATAAGCAAGATTTGCAGTCAGGCAGTCTTCGCATTGGTGTAAGTCTTTCAAGAAGTTCTGCTCCTCCGGATTGCACTTGTGGCACAGTGTGGCAACGATGCATATGTTGTTTGCGTCCTGGATCGCAGCGCCAGTACGGTCGGTAACCTCATTTGGGCGCGCGATTCAAATAAATAACGTCTTGCAACATTCCACTCGGGCCAATTGTTCTTGCCGCGAACTAGGGCTTCGGACACTTTGTTGATATCACTCGAGCCAATACTGGCCTGTTTGATAGTCCTTTTTAGCAGTAGTTGCGTGAGGAGGTCGATATTGGCAATGAGTTGACTGGTTCGGGGCTGGTACGACAGGCATGGGAACAGCAACTTGAACGAGCACGGGGGTGGGCAGAGCTGCGTTGCCATCGTTGTCCCGAGGGGTTACGAATAGGGAGAAGAGATCTGATTCACGTGCTTCTCTAAATGTTGGTTTCGGGAGCACCGGAGTGCAGAATCGATCACAAGGGGAGAATTCTCAGTATAGAAGGTTCCGGAGCTTTGGTTCCTGCCCGCGGGATTCATAACTTGTAAGAGCGTGAATTACTATTGGGTACAATGCGCGAATGCATAAGAAGGTGCAAAGACGTACTTTTCCAGTCGTCCGAGCGGTCGATCGCCCAAAGATGCTCCTACGTGTTCCCAAGTATCCCAGAAGATGCATGAGGTTCATGGACCGGATGGAACCGAAATTCACCGTTTGGGAGTGTCGGAGTTGAAAATGTCCGGGGAGAGCTTCAGCGGAGCTTGAATTTGCAACGACCAGTCTTCCATGCCGTGAGCTGCAAGGACAGTCTATAGTATGTTACAGGCTGCTTGACGACTTGATATGCCAAGTCGTTGATTCGGGACAGCCTTAAGTGCTTCCTAATGCAATGTTTTGACGAACTTGGGAAACAGTAGCTAGTATTACATGCCGAGCGACGGTTCGAAACAATAGAGTTTGATATCACGTCTCATTTCGTGAATACTACAAGGCATCTCGCATTAGAATATGGTTATGAGCACAAGCAATAAATCTAGATACATACTCGAGACTACATCCTCATCCTGTACTTGATGATTTAAACTGACCTTCTGCGCATACGGTGCAAATTTCGAAGATCGCCCCTGGACATTGTGTTAGTTGAACGAGAACCTCGAGACTGCTCATACCCTAGAAACCACAAACTCGTCAAGTGGCGTCAATGTTTTGGAGGAAAAAAACCCACCAAACCAGTCCGTATCGGAAATTAGTGGCGAGTGATTTGTGGATTCCCAGGCAAACGTCCTGTCGAACACAAAAATGACAGATCAAATTTTACGTTTCTCCACATGGCAAAGCCAGCGTAGTGGTGCACACCTCGATCGTAGCACCTCTCCGCAAGCAAACGGGATCAGATAAGTCGGGTCGTTCCCCGCGTTTCTTTGTGTAAACTTTGACGAGCCCAAGACTATCCCATATGCGCTCAATTAGGTAGTCAAGACTGGGTGTCAATAGAATCAAGAAACCCGACGAATACAATTGGAACGGTTTACACACTTCAAGTTCATCTCGCAACTGATGACAACTGTGTTCTCCGTTCGAGCGAGTTTGTCGACCTGCCTTGGAATGTAACGTGATTTCCCATTACGAAAGAAAAAGTTAGCCTACAAGTTCCAAGCTGACTGCGTCTATCTTGTTGTACACATCTGGAGCACGCATGTCAACAGAAACGATCTAGAGATCACAGCACAACGCTCACAAAGGCATGGAATGTATTTACGCGTGCCTGGGTCGACAATTCAAGCTACTCTCCACTTTAGCCGTCTAATAAGCTTACCGATCAGCACATCTATGAACTCGTCTGTAGTGATCTGAAAAATTAGCAAGTTGAGCTTCGATATCAAGCTAAGTCGGATATTTGGCTCTCACGTCCTCTCGGATCATGACATCACAATTATGCAGCTTATCTGGTGGTGATGAGCAACGGTTCTATGTCACGGCACCGGATATACATACAACTTGCAAGGATGGTCCGTATGGTCCTCTCATCAGTTTTTGTCAACTTCACGGTTGTATTAAGCTTGAAAAGAGCTCAGGAGTGCGTGATTATCAATACTTGATACGATACCGTTATCTGCCACGTAGCAATTGGTTCGGCTGCTGCGGACTAAAAGAACGACTACTCACTCCACCAGTGGTCTTGCGTTTGAACACAACATCAGGTTTCCGCTTATTCAATCGGATGCCTACTGCGTCGAGTTCAACTTCCAACAGGCGCTTATGTTCTTCGGGCTTGGTAGCATCGAGCATGATAAGTATAAGATCGGCAGTCTTCGCGGCTAGCTCGACGTGAGTATGTTTCGGGTTGCCGAAAGATATTACTCACTTGCAACCACTTGTCGACCCCGCCCCCGACCTTTGTTGCTAACAATGAGCTGAAAGGAGAATATGAGCGTTTTTTTCTTACCTTGACTGGCACCTTCCACGATTCCAGGAAGATCGAGAAGTTGGATGCGAGCACCCTGATACTCAATCACACCAGGAATGGCGGTGAGGGTAGTGAACTCATAGTCTGCACTTTCTGAGGCCGTGTGTGTGCATTTATTGAGGAGCGTGGACTATATTAAATTCGTCTCGAGCCAGCGGATCCAAAATCCAAGCTGAAGCACGAACCTTTCCGACGGACGGGAAGCCAATGAGTGCGACACGAGCGTCTCCAGACTTTTGTACATCAAAACCAATGCCTGCGGGGCCTGATTTCGATGAAGGCTCGAGGAGTTGTGCACGATAGCGTGCCAGCTTTGCCTTGAGCAGACCAAGATGATATTCTGTCGCCTACTCGAAAGATTTGTCAGGTATCTGAGAGACCTGCCTAAGATGGGGAACCTTGTTCTTTTGGGCTGTTGCATGTATATAAAGAGCAATGAATTGGCATAAAAGCAGGGGACGTACTCCTCGCCATCTCCTCTTGATGGTTCAATCACCATGATCAGGCATTCCTCGGTGTACACTGATCTGGATCACTCACCCTCAATTTCCTTGATCTATGTGAGATAAGTTGTGCGATCAGGATCGCGGAATGGCTGGGGCACTGACCTTTTCTACGATACCCATGATGGTTGTGGTGCAGTCCTATTCCAATGCTAGTATTAGCAGATGTTCAATATTCAATATTACCTTGCTCCGTTACCTTGCTCCGCAAGGTTTTACCGCTGGGTTAACGCCTCGCACACGTGACCTCATGTGACTCGACAAGCTCATTCAGTTGTAGACTTGAGTTCCTCCACCACATCCTGTTCCGCTGCACAAACCCTGGATGCTCCAACCTATGGAATCTCGCCAAACACCTCTGGCCCACCTCCCACGGGGCGTGGCCCCAACTCTCCCTCTGCCCCGTCCTTGGATGCGGTGCCATAGCCCCCGAACCAACTGACCGACCCCCGCCACCCACAGCCCGCGGCCGCGCGCGTCTCTTACGGATACTGATCCCTGGGGCGACCCACCTGATCTGGACCGTCCGGTGCGAACGAGCCACAATTTGCCAGGACACATCCGTCGACCGCCGTCACAGCGACCCGATGGCTCGAGAGAATCAACGCCCGCTTGAACCTAGCCCACCCGCATATATCACACCTGGCAACCCCTACTCCGCAAACAGTGTGAACCCCCCGAAAACTGGGCCAACTGCCCTGAAGTTTTAGTGGGTATTGCGCTGCCATGGCCCTCTGACCCTACCGAGGCCGCCTGGCAGTGACTGAGTCCCACACCCCCGCACCAGCGGGGTGTGCGTAAACGCATTTTCCCTCGGACCGACTACCTAGGTTGTCGCCTTAGCGTATTATGTAGGACTAGGTTAGCCAGTTGCTGCATAATAATAACGCTCGTCCAAACCCACCGCAGACACTTTACGTGAAGAACTTTGTCAACCTGTGCTCTGTCGGCTGGAATCGATGAGGGATGTGGTTAGCTACTTCTGATTGCCACGTACCCTCAATGCAAGGCTGGTTACAGTGCATCTCATCAAGGAACCCCTCACTGGCACCCACATTCATCTTCAGACCTCTGATGCTTCTGCTTCTGCAACCACTTCTACAAGCATGCGTTTTCTATAGTACTTCCTAAATACTCTGACTCACTTCATACTCAGGCAACCTTTCTCATCATTGTACAATGCCACACAAGAACATGAATCTTTGCAAATTCCTCGCTTACAAACCTACTGCAGACCTTTTGGATGAAGAGTTGGCTGGCCCGGTTGTCAGTCATCTTGAATCAACGAAAGAAGTGACTGCTCATATCTGACAGTGGGGTATCTCGTGTTCTGCGAACTAAAATGTGTATGACTATCATATGGTTATCGCGCCTGTAAACTCCTGCGTACATGGAAACAAAGTGTGATGGCAGGTGTGGTCCAATCTAACTACCACCACGAACATCCGACCGTTGTCGCGATTGCTTGTCACCGTGTCTCCGCTTTCTGAGCAAGGTTTCAGCCGGCACTCCCCCCAAGTTCAATAGACTACGTTGGGGCCTTTGTTTGACTCACGTGATCCCGATTTAAAGAACAAAAGTGGTAAGAGTAGCGGAGATTTGTTGATCGTCGGACCACGACCTGTAAGATGACCAGCATCCGGCGAGGAATGTCGCATCAGCCGTCGCTGTTCTCGCTCGAAGAACAGGACTCCAATGATGGTGACGAGCCCAACTGGGACCCACCCCCATTCCCAAGGCCCCACTCCACAACTTCGATGCTCTCCTCTTCCATAAATACTTCCTTGCGCAGCAGAGGTAAGGGCCGTCAGTCAAGAAGTAACTTGTCGTCCGGCTCGGCCTCCAATACAATATCAACAAACTACAATCCCCCACACAACTTCCCAAAGTACTCTGACATTTACTCCCAATTCGTTAAACGTTACAGGTCGGGACCGGGCCTCGATGACGATCCAAGGAATGATCCAGACTCGAACTACTTCCAGAGGGGACTGGGTCAACTTATAGACGCAGGTGACAGTGACGATGAAGACCTCAATCGCTCGAGTCTTGGAGACGCATTCGATCGTTTCTCTGCGCTCTTGCTCGAGTCTGATCCAATCGAACCTGCAACGGCAGAAGATCGCCAGCGTTTAGAATGGCAGACCATGCTCGCTTCTGTCCTTGACGGTGATGTGCTCAGATCTGAGAAGACTCGCATTGCTGTCGCACTGGAGTCATCCAGTGAAGAGCACAACAACATCCACCTTAATATCTGGCTCGGGTTGCGCGCAAAGTTCGCTGGAAGGAAGGAGACAGAAGAGCGCCGGCGTATCGAGGAGAGGAGGATGCGCACGGTAGATGTTGTCATAGAGGAAATAAGCTCTTTTAGACTCAAAGACGAGGAACGGGAACCGACCATAGCCTTACACCGAGTCAACTCTCTTCTTTGTAGACTCGAGGCAGCTCAGTCCCTCTATCCAACTCTCAAGGCTTTCTACGCAGACAAGGTTGCTGCATCGGAACCGCAATTCCAGGCCCGTTGTGACACTCTTAACACGTGGTCGACCGTTCTCATGTCCTTACGTTGTCATATCGCCCTTCTACAGAGATGGACGGGGAGCGAGTCATTTGATGTGACAAAACCAACTGCTATCGACGTCTACCCTCGCGTGCAAGCCAACGGCTTCTCTAAACAACCACCGGATTGTAGCACGTTTATTGAACGTGTCCTCAAAGAGGAATCCATCCAGAAGACTTTTGAGAAGGGATTCTTGACTACTGTGCATTCTTTCATTGGTGCTGCTCGCGACGCCCAAGTTAATCTCTCTCCTTTGTTTCGAGAGATGAACCTCCCCACGTTCGAAACTGAACTGGTGCCCCTCATCTCATTCCCTACTAAGCTCGCTCAGGCGTGTCTGCGCGTGCGCCTCGATTATGTCCAGAAACTCAGGGACCCCGAAGTCCTCATCATTGATCAGGTCACTGAAGATGTGAAGATTAGTCTGGGACTAGCTTGCACACTCAAGAGGCAGTACGAGGCATTCCTTGCCCCCGATCCTGAGGGGAAGTGGAACTTACCCAGGTGCATAAGTGAAGACTATGATGCTACTATCCTCGAGGCCTTGTCAATATTTTTCAGGCTTATCCATTGGAAGCTGAAGAGCGGTGTCAAAGGCATATATTTCAAGGAAACTGATGTCATTGACTCTCAATGGGCGACATTCAACGACGTCAGTATGACTGTAATTGGGGCTTCTGCTGTGGTTGCTGAGCAGGTTTGGTGCGTATCATAATCTTCACTGAAATGTTTCCCTTGATCATTATCTGGCAGCTCATTGACTAATCGATTGATGGTTCGGGTTGCGAACTACTTTGAAACACAAGTCCGCCTCCCCGTCTCCGCAGCTGGACGGGTACATAAAGCATCCAACCCGGTTCTTCAAGGTGATGTCATCGCCAGCACCACCGGTCAAATGACCGACGAACAAAAGGTCAACTGGTATGGGAAGATACTAGACAACGTCCGGTTGCGATATCGCAAACTCCAACGCTTCGCAAGGTTCGTGTATTCTCCGCCTTTAAGATTATTTCTAAGTTGCCGGCTGTAGAGCACTTACACAAAGAATAAGCAACTCGGCGGAATACAACCTTGAGAACGTCCCTCTCGAACAGTTCATAGCCGCCCTGGTCGCAACAGATCATATCCTTGTTTACACCCAGACCTACGAAGAGGACGGCACTTATATAATAGCTTCAAGTGCGCTCCGAGATCGCCCGGATGCAATTCGCCGCATTCTTCTTGAATCTTTTCACGTCAACGAGATTATCAACGACGAAGGACTACCGCTTCCCGTTGTTGACAATGTCGCGGAATATACGGATAGCGACGATGAGGAGGAGGCAGAGTACCTGCTGTTGTTGTCTCCTCGCAACCTATTCATTTGGAATGGATTGGTTCTCATGTTAGAGTTGCCGAGAATAGAACTCGACATGAAGGACAACCGAGTCAGGCTAGTTGCGGACGGGACAATGCGCCGACTCGCGTTGGCAAAACAGCAATTCGGCGACACGTTTATTCCCGCTGATGAAGACGAAGAGCCACTTGAGGTCATTCTTACTCCCCCTCCTTGTATAGTCGAGCAGCAAGCGCACATACCGGTCGTCAATCGTGAATTGCGCAAGATCTCTCGTGCAACGAACAAGCTCGCTGAATCTATTGTCGATTCCGTGCATCACGTCCGTAACTCCCTGCGAAACGCCGTCCGATACCAGGAGTTGCTGGAGAACTGGTACTTGTTCGCATCTGAACATGGCCAGCACGCTCAGAAACACATGGAACGTTCCACGATGACCAAATTCAATCGTTCGCTTATCCGGCTCGCTATCTCCTGGGTTTCATTCATTTGCGATGACTGCGACCCTACCGACGGGAAGACCTTTAAGTGGGCTGTCAACGCGCTTGAATTCACGCTGCATCGCACCAGGCGAAGCAATATCCTGCAGATGTCAAGTGATCAATTTGAGATGCTTCGACAGAAAGTAGCAAGTTGTATGACATTATTGATTAGTCATTTTGACATCTTAGGTGCCCGGTCGACTCTGGAGGCACGCAGGGAAAAAGAACGACAAGAGGAGATGCTTCGCGAACAGGCATCTATCGCCGTGGACGATGACCCACTTTCACAGCGCTCGCAGTCTCCCGTCAACGACGACTATCTTATCACCTCGAGTGCCTATGCGTATACCGACACCCACGTTCGCGTTCTCTGGGAAAGAACTGCCAGAGCACTCGAGGCTCTCGAGAAGGAGCGCGAGCAGATGTGTTCAGAAAAACGATTGATTGGTCGAGTGCTTGACGACGAGAAGTTGGAGGACCGATCCATAGTCTTCCTTGCATCTTCCAGCTCAAACATTTCTATCCGCTGGCAGCAACGGCGGTTTATTGGTGCTGGAGCATTTGGCTCCGTCTACCTTGCCGTTAATCTCGATTCAGGCTCCCTCATGGCTGTTAAGGAGATTAAATTTCAGGAGCTATCTGGGCTACCCAATCTATACTCTCAAATCAGAGACGAGCTCAACATCATGGAGATGTTGCACCATCCGAATGTTGTCGAGTATTACGGTATCGAGGTGCACCGAGACAAGGTGTATATCTTTGAAGAGTATTGCCAGGGGGGAAGTCTCGCAGCGCTGTTGGAGCACGGGCGGATCGAGGATGAGAGTATCATCCAATTGTATACTATGCAGATGCTGGAAGGCCTTGCATACCTCCACTCAAAAGGTATCGTGCATCGCGATATCAAACCCGATAGTGTGTCATTCTATCATGATAACGCATTCCGAGGGCTTACCCGTTCCCCAGACATTCTCCTTGATCACAGAGGGGTCATCAAATATGTTGACTTTGGAGCTTCGAAAATCCTCGCTAAGAACCGCACGATGCAACGATCTCGCCGTGGTTCGGACATAGCCAACCTGGCAAAAGCTGGTGGTCTCAGCGGTGACCTCGGGGTGAACAACAGCTTGACGGGTACACCGATGTACATGTCTCCTGAGGTCATCAAGAACGACAGACGATGTCGTCACGGAGCGATGGATGTGTGGTCCCTAGGTTGTGTCGTGCTAGAGTGTGCTACGGGTAAGAAGCCCTGGAGCAACCTCGACAATGAATGGTATGTTCTATCTCGTTGAGATCTGTTCACCGTGTATCTTTCATGACACACTCCAAGGGCAATCATGTTTCATATCGGTGTTGCTACTCAACACCCACCCCTTCCTGAGCCTGGTCAACTCAGCGATCTCGGAATCAGTTTTATCAAACAATGCCTGACTATCGATCCCATTCTGCGCCCCACAGCGGTTGAGCTCCTGGATCATCCCTGGATGCTTCAGTTTGGCGAGACCCTTTTAGGCTTTGGAGATGGGGAACTCACTCCCGTCCCACCTGTCGACGTGCCGCATGATGAGAAATGTGAGATAGTTCCGACTGCGAAGCTGGCTGCTTCTGCCCAAGAGAGGGTGGTCGAAACCATTCAGATACCCTCACCTGTGTCATCCTCCACCGAAGAACCAACCCCTGATAGTGATTGAAGACATTCCCAATGCAACTTGTATTCGTCTCCTCGTGCGGTCAGTTTCGGCTTGGGCTCCTTCCTTTTGCAAGTTTCCGGCATGCACCCTGTAGCTACTTCAATTACTCGATAACCCGCCGCTTATTGTCGGTCCGTTCGCCGCCACCACTCATCGGGCTGTCCAGCACTACCCCGGACTGGTTGTGGGCGAGGGTGGTGATATGTGACTGTATGTGACTGAGATAGGGTACGAATTATTGCCGAATATGGTCGCTAGGGGAACTTCTGGCTAATCATCATAGGCTAACGCAGCCCAGCATTCTGAGCAGCCATTTGTGACGGGGGAGCTGGACGTTTGGAACAGAAGCAACGGAGTGAATTCGTTGACTGACGGGAACTGGGTCGCTGGCGGTAACTAGCTGCAAACCATCTTCAATAGCCCCTGGGCATTTACTATCATGCGTAACGTAAGAAGAGGGCAAGTTGCGAAGGAGGCAACCCTCTACAAAAGTTGAGGCGATATACTGTATCTAGCTCGGACGAGAGGAATGTAAGAAAAACCGGGGCCGTCCGAATCATGTATGTCCAGCGGGAGGGTCGTGGAATCAAACATGGCCCCCAGCCAGCAAGGTCCGAACTTCTATCCCGCCTTACAGAATACCAACGTTACGAAGCACGCTTTCAAGATTGGATTCTCGCAGAGGCAGGCCATGGGATCAGAAACCGCGGCGGTATAAGTCAAACGTTCACCAACGAAGTGCTTCAGTGCTTACGATCAGAGCCACGCCGGCGATCAACAAAAACCGATACACGTGTGGAGTAGCTAGATGGCCGATCATCGGGTGCCATTCCAGAACAGATCAAGCAACAATAAGTACTAGCATGAAGATGGAAAGTAGATACTTAATGGCGGGCTCGGGGTTCCAGCGGCCAAACGAGATTCATGCCAGAGTCGGGGACAGCCTGGTGACAAGCATCGTTTACCTTTATGTCTACGATATGACTGCACCAGGCAGTTTTGAATTGGTATCCTGGAGTCTAGTAGCCGGTTTCATACAGTTGCTGGTTACTATCGAGAATGCAGGCTCAGGCAGGTTATGGTGTATGAGCCTGCCCCATGGGACGAGTCCAAACCCGTGACCTCCCCTGTGACGCCCAACCTCCTCCGTCACGCCTATACTAGACGGCTCCATCACAGTAACCATGTTCAAGGCATAAAAGAATTCAGCCTTGTTTGGCACGCTTTCTCTTTTTCTTTGTATCCCATCCTGCTCTTTGCGCGTAGGCAGTCGATCTCGTCAATCAACGATCACTTTCACAGCCAAGATCATGGTACGTCGCCCGTACTTTCCTGCATGTATCCGATCTCACGCCTTCCCAGGTCGTCTGCACAGACTGCGGGGGTACAGTAATCGAATATGACCCTGCTGCGGGCAACGGATTCTGCGTAAAATGCGGAACCGTGGTGGAGGAGAACACTATTGTGTCCGAAGTCACCTTTGGAGAAACGTCTACAGGCGCGGCAATGGTCCAGGGGGCGTATGTTGGACAAGGATCAAGTGGGTTCTATCGTCCAGTGCCATTGATTGTGTCTCTCAGTCTTGGTCAGCCCACGCCCGTATGAGTGGCCGTTTTGGGAAGAGGGGAAGTGTTGAATCTCGTGAGCAGACGATTGCGAATGGTACGTGGTTGAAATTTGCTTAAAAACATCCCATAATAACACCTAAAAAGCTAGTAGAAGGATCCAGAGTCTTGCTACGGCTCTCCACCTCTCCGAGGTAGTCGCACTCGCTGCAACACGTCTCTATACTCTTGCTGTGGAGCACAAATTCACAAAGGGGAGAAGAAGTGTCAACGTAGCTGCCGTCTGTTTATATGTCGCATGCAGACAGAAGGAGACACGAAACTACATGCTCATCGACTTTTCCGACCTTTTGCAGGTGAATAGGATATCAAATGCTGTTGTTCTACTGATCATCCGTCTAGGTAAACGTATTTGAGCTCGGCCATACCTATCTTCAGCTAGTGCAAACTCTTAATCTCAAACTCCCTCTTGTTGATCCGTCACACTATATATCCCGATTCGCTGCGTTGCTCGAATTCGGTGAGGAGACCCATAGGGTCGCCACTGATGCCGTCCGTCTTGTCCAACGCCTTGACAGGGACTGGGTCACCAAGGGACGACGTCCGGCCGGTATATGTGGTGCAGCACTTCTCCTTGCCGCTCGCATGAATAATTTCCGGAGATCTATGGAGGAGATTGTACAGGTTGTCAAGATTGCAGACACCACACTGAAGAAACGTCTTGAAGAATTCAAGAAGACGCCCAGTGGAGCACTGACTTTGGCAGACTTCAGAACGGTATGGTTGGATGAGGAGATGGACCCACCTGCATTTACAAAAGGAAGGGAGCGGGAGGAAAGAGAAAAAGACAGAGCCAGAAATGGACCCAAGGATCCCAGGATTAAGAAGGGGAAGGGGAAGCAGAGAGGAATGGATCGTATGCCAGAGGAAGCAGAGCCTCCCTCTCAACAGATCGTGCCTCCTCCGCCAGCGATAGATCCTGCGCTTTTCAATCAAGGGATTCTTGTGGGCACAACAGCACCTCCACCCCTCTTCTTCCCTGAGGATGATGAGGAAACATCCTACGCTCATATCGACCCGGTCCTTCGGCTAAGCATCGAGGACGCAGCCGCTCGGTCCGCCACAGGCATCGAAGGAACTGTCGACCAGGTACTTGCGGAAGAGGTGGCAACCTTCTTGCAGAACTCACAAGGTCTCATGCTTACCGAAGCGCTCGACGAAGCAGAGGAGCGGCGTCATGCGCACTTTGCCGAAGTCGATGAACTCAAAGGCCTTGACGAAGAGGAGCTCGACCACTTTCTTCTATCCGAAGAAGAGGTTAAGATCAAAGAACGCGTATGGGTAGAGATGAATCGCGAGTATTTGGAGGGTCTTGCCAGTATGGTTTCCATTCTCCATTATCGGGATATGTCGCTCAGAGCGATTTCCAGCAAAAGCAAGTCAATTGGAAGAGGGTACACAGCATCCGAGAAGTCGCAAGGTTCGTCCCTCCCGCCTAGACTACTGTTTAAATCATTCTATGACAACTTTTCCCAGCGACGAAAAGCTATCTCCAAGCCTCGCGACGAGTCTACACCATCCGGGAGAACTACTGCCGAGTCAGTCCGAAACCTGCTCAAGAAAAATGCAAAATATAGCAAACGAATCAATTATGATGCACTGAAAGATCTGTTTGTGGATGGCGAAAATCCGGACATTAGTTTCGATGAGAAAGACAACCTGTATTCGATGGACGATAAAACGGAGGAGATTATGATTGTAGAAGAGGGAGGCGGCGGTGTAGGAGACCAGCGGCAGAAATCGCCACGGTCAGCGTCCCAGAACGACTTTCCTCATGCAGAAGACGATGAGAGCGAGAAGGGGGATAACGAAGATGCCTATGTCAGCTGGGATGAGGTATATGAACAGGAAGTATGAAGTTTTTTATCATAACCTTATAATCCATAGCTCGACCGCAGCTCAGGTGGTAGGTCGCCAGCATGATTCCCAGTCCAAAAGATACATTACAAGTGTAGAATAGTCATAAGTGTACTGTCTTTGCGATTTTAGTGGGATAAATCCACGAATAATAGCGTCTAGGAGATGCAGAGGATGTAGGAGATGAACGGATCAGTCTAGTGCAAATGTAAGGAGAACGGAAAACCACAAGAAGCGGCTATGATGCTCCTTGGGATAGCTGTGACTGCTTTGGCTCCCACATTGTCCTCAGGACATCCGAAAACCCAGCCTTGCCCAGCCTCGCATTTTGCTCAAACCTTTGCACGAGCCAGCTCTCCACTCTATCTGTCATAGCCCGCCACATTGCCATTCGTGCTTGTATTTCTGCGGTTTGCGTGAACATCGTCTGATGGGGAGACGTTGGACTGTATTGTATCCGTTCATAACAAGATGCGAATTGGGATAAAGAAAGGTTGACGGAGATGATCGTCGCCCTTTGAGTTGTGGGATCGACGAATGATATCTCGCGTACGTAGGCATCTTCCGATCCACCGAACAACTAGAATGTTTGGAAAAGGAATGCAGGCCAGACGAGAACCTGTGAGAAATAGACACACCTTGACGATCCAAGCGGGCGCCTTTTGTTTACAACCCAACACACGTTCTGTCCGTATTATTCCAGTAGCTGGGTCGACCGAACGATCTATGACATCAACTGCCACAACGTGCGTGCAGTGGGGATTTGGGTATTTGTGCCATATTCCAATGACGACGTGAGACCAGGGATGGCTGAAGGAAGGAAGATTGTGCATCAGAGAGCCGCAGCGGATAGCACTCGATAGAATGCACGCACTCATACTTGAATGACTGGGAGAAGAAATGCATCGTCTCGAGACCGAGAACGAGCGAGGAAGCGGAGGAAAGTGATCGTGCGAAGCTGAGGACGTAGCGCTACGGCTGGCTCGTGATCCAAAATTTGTGCTGATCTTTGCCATCCGGTTGGCTACGGGAATTTCCCAACATGGAAGGTCTTTCTCACACTCGAAAAGTGTACAACCTTCGTAGTTGTACTACTACCACAAGTCTACCCATCACTTATGCTGTTGCCGCCGCACCCTATGTATCACTTCGTTGGTCGGCCAGGAGCCGGAGCTCCGCAAGACGTGACCTGAATTTCGCTCTGGAAAGCTCCGCATCAATCCTCGCGAGACCTCCCCAACGAGGTGGAAACCACTTACACCTCCAATAGTTTCGCCTCCAGCTCCTCTCTTTCCTCTTCAAGTGATAGTCGCTTGTCCACATTCAACTGTGCGCTGAAAAGATCGGTTAGCAAACAGACGCGTTCGAGCACGCCTAGCTAAGGTGGGGACGCGACATACAACACGTATCCACCTTGTCCATCAAATTGCAGGATTGTCGAATGATACTTCCATAAGGACGGTCGGTGAGAAACAGTCAAGAGCGTGATGCCTAGGGCGGTCGCTTCCTCCATCATCTTGCCCTCCATATCTGGCGGAACGAGCGAAGTGGCCTCATCAAGAATGGCGAACTATACCGATATTCAGCCACCTTTGAAAGTCATGGGCATTCAAAAGGAAAGCTTGCCTTAGGTTTGTGATAAAATAATCTTGCCCATGCAATCTTCTGCTGATCACCGCCGCTTAAGGCTTCCCTCCACTCACGGGTGACGCCCCATCCACCCTCGCGTTCAACAACGTTATCCATGCCTACCACTGCAAGAATAGCGAGTAGATTGTCATCTGAAGTTCCTCCTAGGGGGTCCTCAGTCAACAGTGATATGAAACAGGTCAGGGGGAGACCCACGAGCTCTCATCTGCTCCCGTGAGTGCGGGTAAATGACCTGGTCACGAAGTGTACCCAACGAGAGATAGGGTCGTTGAGGTATTAAGATGAAATCTGATGCAGTTGGCTTCCGTACAGTGCCACCTAAAAAGACTGAGAAGGGAAACACTGCAATGGCATGCCGAACGTACCATAAATGGGCCAAAGTCCACCGAGGATACGGAACAACGATGACTTGCCAGATCCTGAAGAATACTAGAATCAGATTCATTTTAAATAGGGCGCAACGAATCTACCATTTGGTCCAACGATGAGCAAATGTTCCTATGTCCTATGTAATTACTGAATTTGTCACATAAAGTAAAATCGTTACCCCTGGCTTTACGCGGAATGTCAAGCTCTTGAGCAACACGTCCCCATTGGGAGTCACGATTGGAACATTTTCAAACTGGATATCATCGGCCTCATAAACCTTCCCTCGCCCACTTAAAACTACTCACAATGAGATAAGGTGGAGCCAGGGATCATCTCAAAGACGCACCATTGCTGTTCTCCCCTTCCGGGGGACTAGTTACAAAACTTTTCTCAAATATACCTTTGCGCACGTCCGACATTGTGTCAAGCAGGAGAGAAACTCGCGCGGTGTAACCTGCAAGCTCGGCTAAATCCTTGTAAGAATACATCACCCGGCCCATTGCATCTGGCATCATAGATACCTGTTGATCGACTGATATGGAAGGAACACGAAGGGACATACCAGAGGAGGACAGCAAAAGTCTTCGATTTGTGACGAAACCTGACAGGAAAATTGGTCCAGGGTAATTGCAGACCGATGCTACGCTAACCTTCTGTGCGACTCCCGAGATCAATATTTGAGAGACCAGGGAGCTTGAAGAAAACCGGAATGGCACAGACAACCAGCTTTGCTGAATTCAGTCAAACATACACAGAAGAGTGCAACACTGACCCCGAAGCTCCCCCACAGCCATTTCACTATTCCTTCCTCCGCCCAGCCATACCACCATCTCCGAACCATGACTTTTTCCTCGTGTCGCATGAGCGCCATGTACTCCTTCTCTACAATTTCTTTCTCAGCGTCTTCGCCGCCAAAAAACGCGACTTCTTCAGCAAACTCAGCCAAACGAGAATGTGTGTGCCGCAGAGAACCAGCGAGGGCAGCGGACTGAGCGGTGTATGTTCCAAACGAAGGTGTCACTGCCCGTACTACACTCTATCAACACGGAAGCTTGGTCCGACAAAAATGAGTACATACATAATGCAGCGGATGACTGTATCAAGATTGTAAGGAGGACGAGCCCCTCTGCGCCGATGTTTTGGGATAGCTGGTAATTATAAAGAATGACATCAAGTATGGGTTTGGAAAAATTGGCATAGATAGCTGCGAGATGAGTAGAGAAGCGCTGGATGTCATGTGTAATCATTCTAGGTGCCATCAATGTCTTGGAGTGATAAACAACTTCATAGGGCTTAACTGGTCAACATTCTTAACTCGATCATCCAGGTTTGCTGGGGGGAGATGTGAGGAAGTCGGGATCACAAGCCATGACTTTCGCTCACATATCTTATAATAAACCTTTGAATCAGGTGGGTCGAACTCCTCGGCAAGGTAATGCCGGAGGACCTCGCGAGTTAGACGAGTTCGATAAGCAATGGCAAGCTTGTTCTGGACATAGCTCAACCAGCTGTTCGTCCAAGTTGCTGGGACTGCGACAAGAAGCCAGCGAATGATGTTGAAAAGGAACTCGAGTGACATCCCTTTGACAAGTGATGCAACGATTCTTCCAAACGGGTTTAACCGAGATCGACGCTGAGTGACGGCAGTACTCACTTGCCATCGAGGGCGGCGACGTATAGAGAAATTGCAGTCCTGAATACCAGTAAGCCAGAGTGCATAACGAGGAGAAGAGCCTCCTTGGAGCGGACGGAAGGGATGACGATCCTAAGCACAGCGCCAAGGCGCCGATAAAATAGCGCATCGACCTGGAGCGGAGACAGTTTGGGATCGCCAAAGGTTGCAAGTCGTTGAAGGGATGCTCACGGCGACACGATGTTTTCCGTCCCTCGGCTTGCTGGTCTTGGCGGGAGGGCGTGCTAGGAGACCTTTGTAGGCAGATAAGAGGACATAGAGGACGAAGCCGGCGGTGAGGCCGCGTTGTACGAGCGGTCGGTGGGTTGCGTAGACACGGGAGAAGTGGGTGACACTGTCCGAGACGATGAGCATGTTGGTTGGATCGACTGGCTGGCAGCCATGTGATTTGACTGGGCTCGCCTCAACCCCTTCCGGCCCCATCCGTACCATATCAGCGAGATACCCACCGATGGCCACCCGCCCGGATGACGAGAGTCCTATCGCACCCCTGCCGTCCAAGGGCGTCATAGCAATCGACCTGGATGACGTCCTGGGCGGCACCAACGAGTGTCTTGCAGCGTGTTCGTGCCCCCGTCCCAAATCCAACTACAGCGTCTCACAAGAGCTGGCATGAACAGGGCACAACGAGATGTATGGCTCCAAAATCAGCCTGGACGACTTCTATTACTATTACTACTGGAAAGTACGTTCCCCACTTTGTTTCCATATGACCACTGCAGATCGTTTAGATGCGCGTCCCAGAATCCCTGCTGGGGCCCACCTGCCCAGACCCATAAGAAGGTTAGGGATTTCTACGCGACAGATCGCCTCTTGTCGATCTTGCCGATCGAGGGTGCACAAGAGGGCACTGCTGCCCTACGTCGTCTAGGCTATCGCCTCGTCATCGTCACTGCGCGCAACGAGTATACCCGTGATGCCAGCTGGGAGTGGATACAACGACATTTCCCTGATTGCTTCATGGAAATAATATGCATTGGGCAGTTTTCTCTTCAGCAAAGGTTACATAGTGTCCCGGGCACGGATCAGGGCAATGCGATACCCAAGAAGCTGACAAAGGCAGAGGTTTGCATCCGCATTGGAGCGGGATTATTGATCGACGACTCGTTGGAAAATGCGTTGGCTTGTGCCGAATATACCCCACCCAATGGAGACGGTGTCCCACCGCGTGTGCTGCTCTTTGGGGATTACCAGTGGAACAAAAGGTTATCTCTCCCCGAAGACGAACATGATGACATGACCTATGATAGGCGAGTGGAGCTTAGAAACGGGAGTACTGATTTTCTGGTGGAAGATGCCCGACAGGGAGAGGAGGCCCTAGCACGGGCGAGTGAGAAACGTCCATACTTTTTGCGGCGAGTGAAGGACTGGAAAGCAGTGGTGAGCCATATAGAGGCATCGGGGAGCGTGGTGACTCCCCTAAGTTATTCGTATCGCCATCTCTAGTTCACATGTACGTGGGTGCTTCTACTTTTCGCCATGGTACTAATTGACTTCTCGTAGCTACGGAGCCTGATATACTAGACCACGTACGATTCTGGACCAGGCGCTATCTTCATTTTTGTCACCAGAGTCCAGATTGCAGTCGCGTCGACCGTAGTTCCGTCCAATTAGATCTGCATAGCAGCATTGGTACTTGTTTGCGTAGAGATAAGATAACCACGTGGCCGATCAGTCTAGCAATGTTTTCACACCCTCGTCCGTCTTGTCGCCTCTCATGTCCTCCCGAACCGTAAGGCAGCTACAGGAACCGCCGAGTGCAGAACTTGCACGGAGTCTAGCTCTCAATGTTCTGAATGAGAGCTTCGCGGATACTGCTCATCTGAATGACCTGCAGCAGATTTTGGATGACGCGCAGAACGCACAGGCCCAGCTTGAGCAAGAGGTTTGTGTCAAGTCAGTCGTCTCCCTATCCAACGCTCATCCCTCCACAGCTTGTTGAGTCGGAGAAAGAAATCGATATCTTGACGACTAACACACGAACAGAGGCTATTCTGCAGCTGGACAAGGCGAAAGAGCTTGCCTTGCTGCGCGACAGTTTGGAGGACGACCTTGCCTACTTGTCCCATGACTTGATTTCCGTGCTCAGTCCCGCAGGAGATGACAATGGTCCCACTTTGCTCGAAGACATAGAGACGATGCATCGTACTCTGAAAGAACTCGAGGGTGTTCGGTCCTATGTTGCCGTTGTAGAACGCGCCCTACAGCTCAGGTGAGAGACATCCGCCACAGTCCATTTCCCCGCCTACTCATATAAGCCGGAAGCGAGTGGGCTCTGTCACAGATACGCAATAATAGCTCCCCGATAACGGCAATAGCAACCTCGAAATACCAATCTCTGCTGGCCTTCGTTAATGATGTAAAACATTCCTGCAGCCTAGTGGAAGACATCGGCAATCCGAATGGCCCCCTTAATCTCATCTCGTTTCTCGAGAGGGTTTGTGACAAGACATGGAGTAACATGAAGGCAGCTTTATTTACGTACGTCATGTCTCCAGGTCACCGCTGCCCGTGCCCAACAATGACGCTGCAGAACGCTCATATCCGCTTCTGAGAACCTCAAATGGCCAGCCGTTGTTGATTATGTTGCTGCGAGCAGGGAAGATTGTACAGCTTTCGAATCTGGTGTCTCAGATTTGCTCAGGTTGCAAGAAATGTACGGCTTTCCACCGAAATTTTTGTGTTCCCACCTCACCGTCGGTCCAATCATAGCGGAGAGTCTTTTCACCCCCCACGAGAGAGTGAGGGCCTTTATCCACTACAGGCACTCGTCCAGCCGGTAGCGTTGCGTTTCAAATACCACTTTGACTCTGAGCGAGAGACGAATCGCTTAGATAGGGTGTGTAAGCTCTGTCGTCCGTACACTTGCTTCGAACTATTCAAGCCCATTTTTTTCAGCCTGAGTGGTATTTTACGCACATTGTCAACGTTGCTCATGACCATCGTCCATTCATGGAAGGGATCATGCAGGGACTAATTTCCCGCTCCAAGTTTCGGGACATTAGTGTGTGGGTACGTGATAATGTTAACCTTGTCTCATTGAAGCACCGATGCAGTCGCAGCACAATTATACTACCCTTCTCCTTCCTATACTCGAGCGAAAACTCAAGCGTTCAGTTCCTGCGCTGCTGACCCGGCCCGCCTTGCTAGCGCATACGGTGTATCAGTCATTGATCTTTGATTCTAGCCTGCGTGACATGGGCTACGAGTTTTTCCAGGACAAGCGAGAGGCACACGACGAAAGAAGAGAGACCGAGAAAGGAGGCATCAGCAGAGTGATTCTAGACCAAAAGGATTGGTTCAATGCTTGGCTGGAAGGAGAGAAAAAGTGTGAGCTCGTTCTCCTACCTGTTCAGTCGACATCGTGGGCTCACAGAGAATGCAGTCGCGGATGATCAATACCATGGAATTATCAGTGCTTCTGACGCTTGGGTCATTGCTGACGATGGTAAGCATGGATACACGCCGAACCACGCGTCCCAAGACACCGACCTCAAGGCAACAAATTCGGCACGGAGAATCAAGGCGCTTGTTGAGCAAGTGACTGGTGGGTGCTTGCCCAACCACATCAGCTATATCTGCTCACCCACCGCAGATCGTTACTCACCCCTACCGTCTTTCCGACAGCGTACACAATTCCTCATTCACGTCCAACTCCCAATCCTGGAGGCATATCACTCTCGGATATCTTCATCACTGGATGCGTTTGAGACGCTCTCGTCTGCTCTCGTTCGGGCAGTACCCGGTGCACTGGGTGTAGACGGACCCAAGACAGATGGACGGAGACTGACAGGAGGTGTTGAAGGGAGCCAGCGCTTGTGTAAGGCCTTGCTAAGCGCAAGATTTACCGAGAATGCTATGCGAACTTGGGGAGAGGAGGTGGTAAGCATGTCTATTGTTTCTCAATTGTCTCGTCCCAAAAAGTGATGTCTAGTTCTTCCTGGAACTTTGGGCAGAGATTAATCATCGCGCATCTCTCCATGTGACAGCGGGATCGCACATCTCTCTCCCTGAGCCCAATACACCGGCTAGTGATGGAGCAATGGCTTGCGAGGGAACCATCTTTGGAGAGCTTGTCATGCAATTCGCAAAACTTTCCTCGCGAGCTGAAGATATGCTGGTACAACACATTTGCGCAGAATGTGAAGCTGCTTTGAAGTCACACTTCTCCGCCTCGGCAACGTGAGCATTTGACACGCCTATGACGCATGGGAAACATCGATTTCCTCACTGACTTGCGGTTTAGTCAAATGCATGTGGACACAGATGACAGCACAGAGGGAGTGGCGGTACCAGGTACCTTACTGCCCGCTGTTGCGGTTCTGTCATCCCATTTGGCCTTTCTGCGGAGCACTCTTTCTGGTTCCGCTGTCACATGGCTCTACAGGCAAATAGGATTGCGAATTTCGGAGCATGTGCTGCAGCGGCAGGTTCTGTTCCGCCCGGGCTCGACACGTGGACCGATACGGAATGGGCTGACACGCACTCAGGCACGGGTTGTCCAAGCAGAATGCGAGGTATGGGCAGAAACGTCTCAAATCGCAATACACTCGTCGCGCACCCGAATTGAGAAACCGTGGAGTCGGTTATTAGCGGCTGGACGCCTGCTTGGCGCAGACTTACAAAAGCATGAAAAATTATTCAACACTCTGTTCGGCGAGAAGAACGATGGTTGGGAGCAGGTCGTTGACGACGTGACGGAGCTAGGGTCTGGGGGTCTTGGGATAGACGAGGTAAAGAGCGTGCTGAGGCTGAGGGATGATTGTCGACTGTAATTAGACGAGGACTGCAGGGCCTCAGAGGTGTGTGCAATTATGAGAACTTATAGTGACCAGGACGATGCAAATCTCACAAACAATGCATTCCCGACAGTCTAGAGATCCACAAAAGTCGGAGGTGAGAAATAGGAAGCTGCATTCGCACCCAGACGAAGATTGCTTTGAAGACTTGGGAGAACCCAAGTCCTATGGATGATCATTGATGCGTTGATGCGATACTTTGTTCGGACCCAGGACGCCGACTGATAAATTGAGTTCTGACAGATTTGGATGTAGCACGCGCTGTCATATATCAATATCATATACCACCATGACAGCTTGCCCTGGACAATAGGTGGCATTGACCCCGCCTGTTGCGCCTGTAGGACCCTGTAGTGAAGTCCTCAACAGCAAGGGGTCCGCAAATTATAGGTCTGTCGTCCCCCTTTTTTTCAACTGACAGTGCTGATGTGGTCGAATCAAATTGCGCCGATATACGTCACAGGTCTACAGCTCGTTACTGAACGGCCCGTCGTCCCCAGCTGGACTCGAATAAAAGCTCGTCCTTCGTGCTGTTTTCCCGCACAACCAAGCCCCCAACTTCACTATGGTCGCTGCAAAGTACTACCTAGCGCTCTTCTTGGCCTATCTCGTTCAGGTTGCCCTCACTGCTCCGGTACACTCGCTTTTTCTGCTCTTATGGCTGAACTGACCACCGCGTTCCAGACGGAAGTCGACTCCACTCCTGATGGCACCTCCGGCGGCGTATGACCTCGTCTTTCAACCAACTGGATGTAGCATTTCTAACACTTGCTCTATAGTTACGTCCCCCTGACTGGTAACCAATGGTCGACAGTCCAGTCCTCTCCCAAGTCGTCAATCGCGTCAAGTAGTGCCCTTCTTCACTAGTTTCTTCCCTCCTCGACGCACAACCTAGCAATCCATATCTGCGTCGGAAACCCTTTTTCTTTTTTCTCCTGACACTTTGCCTGAGGGTACCCGTTTGCATTTTGTATATGTCAGCCTACAGTTTTCGCTTGACGGAGTATTTGAGTTCAGTGCCTTGTTGTTTAAGCCAGTTGAATATCATTAAGAATTATATTCTTTGTCGCTATCAAGTATACGCAGTACCCGCTACACCATCGCGGTCGGTTGAGGGGTCCAAATATTTTCTCTCATCTGGAAAGGCCTGACGTCACTGGACGCTCACTTTGTCGGACATTCCGATGAATGCCGGCGGCAGTGCCCGCCAATAACGCCACGGAACGGGGCGCTACCGAACGCTCATTGCGTTGCCGGTGGCAAGCAGGACCGTACAACATCCGAGTCTGCTGCCTTAGAATCGCGTTGATGGAGGTGCAATTGTGAAATAGATTGCGACGGAAGTCTGCAATGCAAAAGTGGAATCATGCATACGCGATACAACGTCCTTGGCGATTGTATCCGTTCAATTTTTGCTTGGTGTATTCCGGGCCGTAGAATCGCCGAATCCAGTCTACTATAGCGAGGTTTTTTCAGATGTGAAGTCGAACTTAGCATAGTTCATTCCATTCCTGAACGGTCTAAGAGTACACCCGAAGACGCAGTGAAGTATAATTGTGCTCGTGAAGCAATGAAGTGACAAAGGAACAGGAACTTGATATCAGCAAGTGCTACTACCCGAAAATGCTACCCACGACCGCGTTTGTAGGAACATCATACCTTGTAAACGATCCCATCGCTTAGCATGAGTTCATCTGAGTCCGTCATCATCTGGCAAACAGCAGTGGCTTCGGCGGTCCCAAATAGTGCATCCGTAGGCAGTCCAGCATTCACTAGCTCCACAAGTTCTGCCAAGAAAATCTGTTCCTCGTCCTGTAGACGTGAGGCAAACAGATTTGCCACTCTAGATCGAAACAACTGGAGTCTGCAATGGAAGGATGAGTAGGAGAAAATTCGTGATGGGCTCAGTCGCGGTGTCTTGAAACAGAGGCGGCCGTAACATACCGTTCTGGTCGAAGGCTGCCATCACTAGCAGGGCCCGTCGCGGTCGCCGGGACCGTGATCATATTTACGTCCTGACTGTCATCTTCCCACAAGGAATTTCGACTCCCCGGCTGACTCGGAACTTGTCCAGCATTAGGTGGTCGCTGTTGCGTATCCATGTGTTCGGCTGTCACAGGTTGTTCCCTGTCATCATCATCATCGTTATCACTATCCTCATCCGAGCTATCCTGCGAACCCTCCTCGCCCCTGCCAGCGGTGGCACTGCCATAGTTAAGTTTACGCTTTTTCTTCTTTTGTCGTTGTCGCTTTGCAACCTCCTTGTACAGAGCATATCGCATTATCTCCTCCGCTACTCTTGCGTCATCTTGTTCAACTTTAGTCGAGAGCCTGGCCTTTGCGTGAGCAGTAGACAGACGGATCAGTGTCTCCAGTGTCCGAGCGGTCAACGGTGCAGTCTACAAACTATGTCTCAGTCGGCCGAGATCGATAGAATTAGGTTTACCTTTTTCCTATTCGCTTGACTCTCCTCCTCGTTGCGGAGATTAGCATACACGTTCACAATATGATTTGCCGCGCCATTCGTGAGGACAGGCGCGGGCCTGTTCTTTGCATATTGGATGTACTTTTTCACGAATGTGATGCTGATAACCTCCACTTTTACTTGTTTGCCTCTGCGAGTGCGAGACTTTGCCGCAGTAAAGCCGACGTGAAGCAGCGGGTCATATTTTTCGAACGGACTGGATTCTCCATCGGTCTCCTGTTCAACTGGAGCGACACCGGGTCCGTCAATGGCCAACGGCTGAGTAAGATTATCGTGTACCGGTGTCCCTTCCTCAATCCCGGGAGGGAGGTACCGATGCAGCCGAAGAACATGGTCTGCGATTCTACGATCGCGCTCTTCGTCGATGTCATCAGTTACAATAAAAAGAAGGTCGAAACGTGAGAGAAGGGAGTCAGGCAGGGCAATATTTTTATGTGGATCTTTATGGATATCATACTGGAGAATAGCGTTAAAGCGTTGTCGGTAAAGCTTCTAGCGACTTACTTGTCCGTATATGGGATTAGCGGCCGCGACAACGCTACATCGAGCATTTAGACTCGTGTGGATGCCCGCCTTGGCGATGGTGACCGTCTGTTGTTCCATAACTTCGTGTATTGCAACGCGATCAATGTCTGACATCTTGTCAAACTCGTCGATGCAGACTACGCCACGATCGGCGAGGACCATTGCGCCCGCTTCGAGGCGACGTTCACCTGTGTCTCGATCAGTGGTGACAGCAGCAGTCAAGCCGACACCGGAGCTCCCTCGGCCAGTTGTGGCAATCGCAAGTGGTGCTGTGCCAAGGACAAACCGTAGGAGTTGAGATTTTGCCGTCGACGGATCGCCGACCATGAGCAAATTAACGTCGCCACGGATGTGCGTGCCATTCGGGAGGTTCTTCTCCGCGCCACCGAGGAGGAGAAGTAGAATGGCTTCTTTGATTTTGTCGTGCCCGAAGATTGAAGGGGCAAGTGACTGCGAAAGTAGGTGGAAGATGTCGCGCCGTTTGGCAAGTTGGTTGATTTGCCGGATATCGGTATCGGTCAGCAGGGTCTGAGCAATTCCACCTCCTATCTTCGAGGAAAGAAGGTTAATGTTATTTGCGAGGATAAGTGACCTTCCAAGGGTATCTGAGTGGCTACACCAAGCACGAATATAAAAATATGCTCACTTGAAGGCACCATTGGAACCACCACCCACACTTCGATAAAAGCCAACCAACTGAATACGGTCACCAGGCTTACATTTGTCGACAAGGTCATCATCAAGAATGATGTCCGTGCTCCGCGGTAACTGCCCTGGAGGAGCGCGCTCGGGCATCTCTTGAATGCTGATCCGTTGGTGGTCCCGAAACACGCAGTGGCCGTACTCCATTTGCAAAGGATGACCATCGTCGTCCTGTTGTGGAGTTACGGTGGACGTTGGGGGGAGATTGGACGTGGAAGTTGTGGCATCGCGATACTCGCGCGAATAAAATAGCTTCGTGTCCGGACAATAGTGTACTGACTTTAGCATTTTGGGCCGAACAAGGGAACAACGAGTGATGATGCCCTCTAACGATATCATCGTTCCGAGGTGTTCGGCTTTGAGGGTTCGCGGGCTGACATGGTGATCACCAAACGATCCACTGAAACCAACGCGATAGTTTTTCCCTTCGAGCTCGCGTTTCTCGGCATCGTGGGTTTGGATAACAATATTCACCAGAGCATCGTCGAAGGCTGGGAGGAAGTCGACAGGCTGCTTGAGAAGACCATCTGCGTACTCTCTGTTGTAGTCGCGGAGGTCGTCGATATTGACGATGAGACGCGTTTGTTCCGTGCGTAGCAAGCGAGCGATTTCGTCTCGATAATTGTAGACAGGAGAATCTGAAATGAGGAATTCTTCAAAGACACGCGTCCTGTCGCGCATCAGGTCATCCTGGGGAACAGGTTCGTCAAGCATCGACATGGTGGTCACTGTGAACCTAGATGAGATACGTAGAAACGCGCGTGTTGACGCGGGAAAGCCGGCCCTAATCCTACACACGATGATTCTGATTGAAGAAAGGCCGGTCTTGCCATAGGCTAAGCTGTTCGATTTCACCGATGGAGACGAGTCGTATCGGGCTCGGCGTCATGGCGTGCGCTGGCCTCCAAATCACATAGTGATAGTAGCAAGGTTGGTATCGCAGATACATGTTCCGAATATAAACTCAGGCTAGGGTATAGAGTGTGGCCGGGTGCAGGCCAACTCTCCAGGGAAAGTACCGGGAAAACAGCGTGCAGTACGTATAAGCATCACGGTTCGATGGGTTGTGCATAGGACAAGAAAGAATTGGGGGATCGACCGTGTGCGATGGCGCGATCGTATATGAACTAGTAATGCCCCGGTTTGGGGGCCACAGACATCAAAAGAAGAGCGTAGGTGCTTCGAACACGCGCGAGTTAATATGATGGGGTCCTGGAACATGGACGAAGACAAAGCTTACGAGGGAAAAAGTTCATCGATCATTTCCTACCAGTCAGGGGGGCCACCATTCCCTGAGCTATTGTATTCATCCGCCACAGGACCCTATACGACAAGCATTCAAAAAGCCCTGCCTAGCCGGTTGAAGGGAGTAATACCTTGAGATCCCGAGTGACAGACTCGGCTGCCATCTGGAATGGAGTGATCAGTTCAGCCATAAGGGGGCGAAGGAGGGGAGCGTACCGGAAGAGCGAGTGAAACCTGAACGAGACAGGCCAAGAGAAGCGCTAGGTAGAACTTTGAGGAAACCATGGTGAAGCTGGGGGGGCTCGATTGTGCAGGGAAACGGCGCGAAGGACAAGCTTTTATTCGGGTCCTAGGGGAAACGGATATGAGAAAACGGCGTGCCAGTCATGGTCACTAGGCCATTCAGGAACCAGCCGTCCACTTCTTCCGCCACGCACTTTCTTCATTCGAGGGGATACAGGCACGAGTCATGCGTACCTGGGCTTCCCGAAGCCCCCTGACTAGTGTTGAATCCCAATGTCTCCTCGGGCGGTTGGAGTGACCCAATGCACCCTGAAACTCCCGCCGTATGACTCACCTCTGCTTCTCTCCTTCAGGTATCGGACATCACGCGGGTCCACCAGCACTACCAAGGCGGTCCGAGTGGGTGTGTGCATCTCTCTTTGCAACCCGGAAAGGAATACGGACCCCCTTACCTGCTGGGATATGACGTGACAAGGAGTTCTTGTCCAATACTGGTCAAAGAAAAAAATCCACCGAGCTCGGAACCCAAGTCGACGCAATCAAAGTGAATTTTCAAAACGGACATGGCTCGACAAGCCTTGAATGCTGCGGAATACTCACTCTACACCTGTCGTCGATGACGTCTGTCTTCATTAAGCCGATTATACACTTTACAACAATAACACTCAGTCCTGCATCAGCCTGTTAGTTCATGTATTTTGTCCCAACTGCGCACAACTCACCCAAAGCTTGATCAAACCATCCCATGAAGCTGTTATCACTTTCGACTGCATACCAGCCGTCAGTACCCACCAGTTACCGCGATGGCAATCCCACTCACCGTTTCATGTGGCAACCACTCGTGGGCAATCACCACCTTGTTGTGCGCTTTCAGACGTGACTTAATTCGACCACTCTTCCAATCCCAAAATACCACGTTTCCCTCGCTGTCTCCGCTACTGATCCACTTTCCATCTGGGGAAAATCCCACCTGGCAAGCATATCCTGCCACGGAATGTCCTGCGAACCTCTTCTTCCTGTTCTGACGGAAATTGTCCGTGCTATACACCAGAATCTGGTTGTCTAATGACTGCGCAGCAAAGTACTTTTCTATATTCTTCAGAGTCAGATAACGAGCGGTGCCAAGAAGAACACGTTACGAACTCGAAGGATGTAAAGTAACGGCCGGCATGGAATGCATATGGGGTTCTGCAATGTACTTGATGACGACGGGTATATCGTAATCCCACGCCCGGATAGTTTTATCGTCCGAGGTAGTGACAAACCGACGATTTTCGTCCACAAATGTGATTGTGTTCACAGGTCCCAAGTGTTGGTCGTATTCCTGCGTGATCTCCCCCGAGTTCATATCATACTGGGAACAACCTCACCTTCCACGACGAATCGAACTAGAAAAGAGGCGTACCTGAATAATTTTTTTGTCTGACATGCCAGCGAGAAAGATATGCTGTTTGTCGTCGTCGGGGTGGAAACGGACAACATAGGGAGTCTTGCCATTGCTGAACCTCTTGAGACACTGACCAGTTTCGGTGTCCCATAGTTTCATTTGACGATCGTAACCACATGATAGGAATTTTCTACCGTCGTTCGAAAAGGTGACATCCTTGACAGCCTGTAAGTGGCCGTGGAAAGTCCTGAGGCAGTTTCCATGGGTATATACGTCCCAAAGCTACGAATACAGGCGGTCGCCAGATGTAAGAACCTGAAGATAAAAGAGCAACCCAACACGCACCTTGATCTTGGTGTCCATCGATCCACTGAGTAGAAGGTGGCCTGTATGAGGGAAGAGACGAATGACGGACACGCCCTGTGTGTGGCCGGTCCACGTATGGATGCACGCTTTGGGGATAAAGGTATCTTGGGAGCCTGCCTCGGCAGAAAGATGTGGTGCCTCCGCGAGGGGTGGGTGCATGTAGGTCCTGCCCTGGTAGTCGGTCATAGATTTGCCATGGAACACGGAGGTCTCCTGGCCGACACCACCACGCTTGGGCTTTGCTTTCTTCTTGCTGACTAGGGCCTCGGGCTCTTCGTCTTGTTCGGGCTGCTCACTAGCTTCTTCCTCTTCGACACCATCCAAGAAGCCGGCCTGTTCCTCCCCCTCCCAAGCAGCCCATGGACCGATGTAGGCGCCTTCGCCGTCGATGATGTCCAAGTTTCCCTTGTTCTTTCTTTTGCGCTTGAGGTTCTTCTTCTGGGCGTTGGTGGGTCGCATGGAATCCACAGTGGCGAAGCCATTCTGGCGGGCGCTGTCGAGGGAGCCGAGGATGGATGGTGCGTTGGGGTCGACGGAGGGGTTAAGGGAGTAGCCGAGGATGGAATGGGTGAGATGCTGTGCCTTGAAGGCATGGTCGGACATAGCCTGCTCCTCAACGTGGCCGGCAAGTGCGTTTTGGTTGAGGAAACGATTCCGATCAGCGAACGGATTCTCGGGGCCTTGAAGGGGCAGGACCATGTCATGATAGGGTATGTTGACGTTCATCTGTGTGTCTGTTGGACGTGTGACGAGAGAGGTGTGGCTGAGGGGGTCCTGCGGGGAGAGGATGAGCACGGGGAGAGGAGAAGGAGTCGGACGCACTTGTTGGAGGACATGCGGCGCGGGATTGGTGGAGACGGCGCATGGCTCAAGGGTGCGTATTTTCTGTGATGCGGGGATGCTGGCGATGCCAAAGGCGTCCTCGGCGATGTTGTCGTCGTCGTTGTCGTCGTCTGAGGCGTAGGCGTGGAGAAGGGACATGATGGCGATGGCGAGGACGGTGAGTTATGTAATCAGAGACCTCCTAGGCAGCTTATATGAACTCGTCCAATCTACTAAGCTCGCCCCAACAAAGTCGTATCTAACTCGCCCACTATGACCGAACGCGCCGTCGGTCGCCCCTGGACCGCCCGCGAAGATCAGCTCCTCGCCAGCGCCGTCGCTGTGCACGGCCAGGTCGACAACTGGAAGGCCGTCGCTTTATCGGTTCCGGGCAGGACCAATAAGGCGTGCAGGAAGGCAAGTTATCCCATCTCCCTCCAGCCCGCCGATCTCTCACATTCTCTTGATATCGACGCGCTAGCGGTGGCTTCACTCCCTATCGCCGAGTGTGAAGAAAACTGCCTGGACGAAAGAAGAAGACAATCTCCTTTTGGAGCTCTATAAGATCCATTCCGCGAAATGGGCCGTCATCGCCAGGAACATCCCTGGCCGTACCGACGACGCGTGCTCAAAGCGTTATCGCGAGGCTCTCGATCCTTCCCTCAAGAAGGACGACTGGACGCCCGACGAGGACGAAAAGCTCATCGCCGCCTACAATCGTCTGGGTGGCAAATGGGGCCGTGTCGGCCAAGAGCTCCAACGCAGTGGCTTAGCCTGCCGTAACAGGTACTGGGCACCCTCCTCCCTTCACCCGTGTCCCTGGTTGCTCACCCCCCTGCCAGGTGGAGGCTGCTCGAGCGAAAACGGGCGACCATCTCTCTCGGCGATCACGGCGCAGCCTCCGCAAAATTTGCCTCCGAGGCGTCGCCTCCTCAACTCTGCTCATCTTCTGACTATCCCAATCCTTCCGTCTGGCCATCACTTCCAATGATCGAGTCCTCGCCCTACTGGGACGACTCATTGTCACAGGTTGACGCACCCCAATCCGCTCCACCGTCAAGCCACGCCGCATCCCGCAATAGTGTTGATGTCCTAAGCGATCCAGCACCTCCAGTACAGCATGCACAGCTTATCCCGCAATTGGTCGACTATCCTGCTCCATTTCATTACTCCTCGTCGTCACTCAGCTCAGCCTTGTCGTCTCCACAGCACGCAGTCCGGTATGAAAAAGATGCCGAGACCATGGCTTCCCAAGGACGCCAATCGCCAGTGCTTCCAACTGCTTCCGTCCCGCCGGACAACACCTCACCAGCTGTGTTTGCTCTATTCGATCACGAGTCTTCATCATCGGCTTGTACAGTTTCCGTCAGCTCCACGTCGCCAACCCCTCAGGTCACCTACACTGAAGACATGCAGCAAACCAACATATACAACGATTGTCCGCATCAATTTCATCAGCTCCAACGGAGTGTGCCGCACACGGCCATCCCGATTCACACCTCTTCCGCTCATCCTGTGCAGGTCGATCATTACACGGCATCTGTTGGGCACGAGGATTGTAGCCTTTCGCATGCTGCATTGACAACTCGACACCAAAGGACACCTCAGAACAGCTCCCTTCGGGCCTCGAGCTCCGCCGATTCCTATTTTGCAACCTCACAACTCCCTGAGCAGCAGGCGAGCCACATGTCATCATCGATGACTTCAGCTTCGCTTCTCGACAAACCCGACACGTACTATCATGCGTCTCCAGAACCCCAGCTTGACGTCAATACTCAGCACGCTCTCCTTCCTGCTTCTGATCCGCTTTCGCTCTCCGAATCACGTCCTAGTTATCATTATGCTCATCAACGTGACCCTTCTCGTGCACGAGTTGTGGATACCATGCATAGCCAGGAGCAGCATGGCGAATATCGCCACAACCACGTGCAGCTGGACCAAGGCCGCCACAGTCACCAGCCGTCAAACGCACCGACCACTTCTCCGTCCGAAACTCGATATGCTCTGCAACTACCTGAGCGTCGCAGTGTAAACACACTTACACAACCAGAAGCAGGTTCATCTCGCGCAACATCTGACCACTACTATACACCCATTCCTTTACACTCGTCACAACTACTCCAACGGTCAACTGCCTCCCCTCGTCCCTCAGGAATGCCATACACGAAACGAGCGTCACTAGACCGCTCGACGACCAACTCTGATGACCATCGCTCTCATTCCTTGCAACCCGCTCCCAGGCAAAAAATTAGCACAGCCGTTTCTAGGAAACGACCCAATGCGCAGGCGCCGTTGCGTTTGTCATCGGATCTGCAAGCGACTCCCGAGTAAGTCCCTGTGAATCCCGCATACCTCGAGTGTTTCTTATGCACCACAGTTCTTCCATCAAACCTTATGCCTGTGGCCACGAGAGTTGCTGGCCTTCCAATGCGACGTCGAGTCGTGCCTGTTATTGTACCTCGCGTGACCTTTCGGATCACAACAAGACCGCACATCCGGAAGATTCGGGGGGGGACAGGCCGTATCGGTGTGGCCTGGAGGGATGTGGTAAATCTTGGAAGGTATGCATAGTCGTTCTTATCGCACACCTATTTCGGTTGATGTTGCCGCCAGAGCATCAATGGACTTCAGTACCACCTTCAGATGTGAGCTTGCTTGCTGGGGCGATAAACACTGTCTGACTGCTATCTGACCCAGTTCGAAGGCCCATTTTCAACATGCCATCACTTCGAGTATTGTCTCTACCTATATAAGCGGCCTTGCAGTTCCTGCATCCGTAGAAGCATCCACTGTAAGGTCGAGTGAAGGAGAAGACAAGACAAAGAAACAGTACGAGTGTCCTCATGAAAATTGCCCTAATCGGTATAAACAATTGAGTGGCCTACGTTATCACCTGGCCCATGTAAGTATGATCGTCAGTACCAGACACAGCACTCAGTTAGCATTTTTCTTTCCTTTTCTTTGTTTTTCAGGGCCATCCAGTGGACCTTCCCAAGCAGCTGGATCTCGTCCCTCCTGCTTTAAGCCGCAAGCTAGCGGAGAAGATGCGCGTTCAAGCGTCTGCTCCATCATCTTCTGAGCGCGAGACAGGTAACAACAATTCGCAAGTGTCCAGTCACTCTACAAAAGGCTCTTTCAACGCCTAGAATCTATCCCTCCATGATGGTGCTCAAAATATTCGCATGACTTCTTGTTTATCGTATAAATGGTCAGTTATTTAATTCCCTGGTAGGTTCAATATGTATACATAGGCAAGCCATCACCTATTCTATTCGTCATATCACACATCCAACCTGTGTCGTAATTTACATGTACTTATTGATATCTTTAACGGTGGATATCTCCCGCCGAGTCTTCACATGCATCTGTATGCTAGGAGCTTGAAGCAAAGCTTTGAGACTCCAACGTGGCTCCAAGGTAAATTGATTGGATAACAAACATTGTCTTAAGACCTTTCTGGTTCCTCCCCAGGAACTCAAGTTTCATCGTCTGCCATTAGCACCAAATTGGCTGGAACTTTGTCTTGATCAGCGGAGTGTCCATTGGAGGTAGGTGAAAGTAGACGTACAGATCCCTCAACGTTGGGTCGGACATAAGCTCCTCCATCGAAGGCATCTGTCCATTCTGAACACGACGCATCTGATGGCGAATGGGTTCGGGTCATCGAGAAACAGAATATGAAGAGAAAATGTACCATATTTGCTACGGATGGATTGGACATGAGCCTTTCCATACCACCGTTGGCCATTAATTGTTGTGCCATTTGCATCATCATCGGATTGTTCATCATGCCTGCCAAGTTGGGCATGCCTCCCCCTCCACCGAACATATCTGCCAGACCGGCCAAGCTTGGTGGGACATCCGAGAGAGGGGAATTCGGGGGCGGAGATGACGAGCGAAGCTGAGTCTCGGGCACGAGCGGGGGAGGGCCATCATCCTCGTCCTCGGGAGGTAAGCGATCTTTTGCATTCTTGAGACCAGATTTGAGATTCTCGTTTGTCGGATCCAATTCGGTGCCCTTTCTGAATGCGGCAGCAGCGGTCTTGTAGTCGCCCAAACTATAATATGCGTGACTGAAAAGGTGAGTGAGCGGTTCGTATCGGATGCTACGGAGCGAAAATGGTACCCGAGGCGAGAATAAGCTTTAACGAAGGATGGGTCAACCTCGATAGCCCTCTTTGCGTCCTCAACTGCGGAGGGATGGTCTCCTTTACTAGAGTAGGCCGCGGCGCGGTTGGAAAGATAGACGGCATTGTTGGGGTCGAGGGCGATTGCCTTGGAGTACGAATCAATGGCCGCATCATGCTTTTTGGCGGACATTTGTGTATTTCCGGTCTGTTTGTGCTTCTCCGCTTTCTTCTTGTCCTCTGCGGACGACATCTTTGGTGGTGCGGAGGTGGACGGGGACGACGATGATCCAGAGGCCGACCCGACTTTGTCTTTCGTTTTGAGAAAGACCTCGAATATGGTCTGCAGCTTTGCCGGTTTTATACTGAGTTGATTGCGTTGGGTATCATTGGATGGATCTACGCCAAATGCCTCGCCGATACATTGGACTGGAAGAAGTGAATCACAAAGGTGAGATATGGAGAACCGAGCAACGCACTCGCAATCTCAAGGCCCTCCTTGTCGTCGTCCTTGACAGTGCCGTCCTGTATGGACTCGTTGAGGAAATCGACAAAGGAGAGGACGAGTTGCTGTTTCTTCACGTCTGCCATCGTCGCTGATGGTGGTCAGTGCCCAGTCTGCAAAGTAAATAGCCAACAACAAAATCGCAAAGTCTCTGCGTAGACGCGTCGATAGCAGCGACGACAGCTTGTTCAACATGTTTTTCTGTGGTATCTCCGGTGAGCCCCCGCAGGATCCCGTCGTGTCTGCAAAGTCGGGCCATGTCTACGAGCGTCGTCTTATCCTCAAGTACATCAATGACAATGGTACTGACCCCCTCACTGGCGAAAAGCTGGAAGAATCCGACCTCCTCTCGATCAAAGCCAGTCCGTGTTTCTGTCTCCAACCCCCTCCTTAGGTGCACTGATATTGTCTTAGACCCTAAGGCCGCGCCCCCGAGACCGCCAACCGCGACCTCCGTCCCTGCCCTCCTCCATACCCTTCAAAATGAATGGGATGCCCTCGTTTTGGAGACCTTTGCGTTAAAACAACAGTATAACAACACCAGGCAAGAGCTGAGCTATGCTCTCTACGCGCAGGATGCAGCCAGCCGTGTCGTTGCTCGTCTCATCCGTGAACGTGACGCTGCTAGAGAGTATGTCCTGCATTCTTGTTCTTGCACTCCTGCCTAACAGGTAGACATGCAGGGCCCTGGCAAATGTCCAGGCCAGCATGGGCATAGCACCTACACCAACTAACGGTGCAGACATTGAAATGATCGAGGAGGCACTCCCTGCTACCCTACCGAAACATGTCATCGACCAGATTGACGAAACTCAGCAGAGCCTTTCCGCCACGCGTAAGAAGCGCAAGGCTCCCGCAGGACACGCTACCCCTGCGGAGGTCAAAACCTTCGCGGCGAAACAAACCATTCCCTCTCTTCACTCGGCATCTCCTGCTGGTATTAATTCGATCGCTATCTCGCGCATCAACCTGTCTCACTTTTTGACCGGTGGCAATGACAAAATCGTGCAACTTTACGACAGAAGCACAGACAAAGTGCTTGCATCACTTAAGGGACACACGAAGAAAATCAATCATGTCGCTTTTCGGGAACGAGACGGCGAACCCACTTTGCTGTTATCGGCTGGTGCCGACAAGATTGCTAAAATCTGGTTGCATGACAGTGCTTCTGGCGAGTATCTGCCCAATGCCACGATCAAAACGCACAAAAACGACTTGACTGGCCTAGTTGTTCACCCCACGTCTACGCTAGTCATGTACTCATCCCTTGACAAAACGTACTCCCTGCATGACCTCTCCAACTTCTCTGAGGTGTATCACTCTATCCCTGCAGACGAGCCTGTCAGTTCGCTTGCCATCCATCCGGACGGTGCACTGCTTGCGCTTGGGACGACTTCATCGAAGATTCAAATATCTGACGTTCGCTCAGGTACCCTGGCTGCCACCATTTCGCCCGAGGGTACACCTTTCTCGGTCCACACCTTGTCGTTCTCCGAAAATGGGTATCACCTTCTAGCACCTGATAGCTTGTCCTCTGTGGCTATCTGGGACCTCAGAAAAATGACGGCTGCACATTCTATACCGCTTGGTGACACGTTCAAGGTCAACAAAGTCCTTTACGATTATAGCGCCAACTTCTTTGGCGTCGCAGGCAGTGAAGGCATCCGTCTGTTTGCACACAAAACCTGGGAAGAGCTGGTTCGTTTCGAGGAGGCAAGTGACGTGACAGATATTGTGTTTGGTACTCAAGGGAGAGAGCTTTGGGCTGCCAGTGGGAGGGAGGTCAGGATCTGGGGTGTTCCCGAGTAGATTATGTTGATTATTTTCTCGTCTATTCCTCAAAGTGTTCCTTGACCTGCGTCACCATCAACTTACACCACTACTAGCGCCACGCACAGTTGGCGCTGTTTCCACTCAAAAAAGGAACACTTCGGATGACATTAAGCATTCTCAATTCCCTGCCTGCACGCCAGATTTTGGGGGTGTAGTTGTAATTCATGTAGTAACGAGCTACTTGGTACATACAATGCGTAGCCTTGACGAGATGATTGCCGAAACGTAAAGCCCGAAAGTGAATAATAGTAATGCGAAGTAGTGGCAATGCAAAAAAAGTGCTTAATGAGTCGAAAAGAACGGTGGAGCAGTTGGAGCGCAAGGGCCAATGCGACGGAGTGAAAATGTCAAGTCGCGGCCATCAGTCGTAGAGAAGGTTCAGGGCAAGGCGCGCAAAAATGTACAGAGTATTTAGGTGAAACATACAGGTCTTTCAGTGTGTTGTCGACAGTCACCATTTCGACGGGCCAAAAATCTGTCCGGGAGGCATCACACGGAGAGGCGTGCCAAGGGCATCCGCAGTGTTCTGCCAAACAGTGTTACCCCACCAGTTGAGGGTGACGCCGCCCTTAGGCAACTGCAGGGTTAAGAAGATGAAAAGTATGCTGATCGCAACTCCAGCATCAAGGCCTGCGGCTAGAATGTAGTTGTAGCGCATCCACCATCGGAAATGGTAGCGGCGCATGAACCACTGGAAGATGAAGCCCACAATGACCCAGGAGGTGTAGTTCATACCTGTCGCGGGGGGTATGAAATTAATTCCAGAAAAGAGGACGGGAATGTTGACATAACGCCAATAGGAGAGAGGGAACCGGCGCGCAAGGTAGTAGAACGGGACTGGAAGCACAGCGCCGAGGAAAAAGAACCACAGGATTGGACTATACATTGTTCCAGGGCTGAAGAGTCTCTGCGGTCCAATGCCTCCCCATATCAGCGACGAGGTAGCAAACACAGTCGTCGTGGGGCATGTGAAGGACTGAGGTTGGTCGGGGTGACAGACGTCCGCGATGTTTGCAAACATCCAGTCCTGCACGAGAACCGATACGATGCCGCTCACAGAAGCAGCGATCACCTGAGCGAAGAACATAAGACGGGGAGGAATCTTCATGTAGTGACCAAGCTTCAAGTCACCAGCGAACCCAACCGCTTGATTTGCACCGGTAAAAGCGATGCCCTTGAAGATCATGACGGCTACAGGTTTGCCTGGAAGAATGTAGCCGGCGATGAGTTCGTACATAACGGTTAGGGAGACTGATTGGTTTGTGATCGCCTGGATCATACCAACAGGGATGGCGACGAGTGCAGCGAGGAACAACGCAAGACAGACTGCCCAAATGGGAAGTTCGGTGGGGTAGACCTCAACCGCGACGAACAGAAGTATCAACGTTGTGATACCCAACAATGCAAACCACCATTGAGGAACTTCCGCATATGCTTGCATAAGGCGCGAGTGGACATCGCGCTCATCGCTCAGATTATTCCTGAAGCGTCGGACAATATCGCGACGGTACCACACTAAGAATGGGGTTCAGACAAGAGGATCGTGAAGAAGGAAGGATACTGACAAAATGTGTGGACAATGATGGATGTGAATGAAGCAAGTGCAACACCATATGCGATAGCCAGTGTGGTAGGGAGGAATGCTGGCGAGTATGCCTCGTATTTCGTGATGTCGAAAATGCCGTTCATGACAACCTGCGTTGGATCGAAAGGCATACCGGTGTTATCGAAGGCGAGTGATGATGATATAGGCAAGTAACTCATGAAGAAGCTGTTTGTGACTGGAGGGCGAGGCATGAGAGTTAGGTTCTGGCGATGGCAAAATCTGCTCACAGTAAAGGATAGGTGCAACGATCCAAAAGACGATGACAAAGCCAACAGCTGTATTGGCTTCTGACCACCACTAGAAAAAGATGAGGCGGATACAATGGGACCCAAGAAGATGAACATACTGGTGCAATGAGAGGGTTGCCGAATAAGGATATCATGGACCAGTCGAAAGTCAAAATACCCATGCCAAGACCTGTAGCCGAGCCAAACAGGGTGTTGACGACAACATTGCTCGGTGCGATCCAGCACACCCAGTTAAACATACTGAGGCCAGTCCAAAGGAAGCCAGGCACAAAGTACCACAGGAAACTGCATGCAAAAACGATAGCGAAGAACCTATGCCGAGAAATGTGGCGGTGGTCAGGCTTTCCGTAGGCCCTGTGAAGAGTATTGAAGAGCGCAGAGTTGACCAGGGCACCGGGCCAGATCATGCTGCTAGGGTAGACGAGGAACCGGCGGAGGAACCCACCCATAGAGAAACCGATCAACTGCGTTGAGAGAGTTAGCAAGATCTCGTAAGTCCGGTTGAGTGTCTGGTTGTAGAAAAAGCGCTGCGTAGCGACAATATCGGTCGCGTAAGCCCCGCCGACAACTACGTTGGCCATGACGGTAATCAGGACGTGCTCTTTGATATTAAAAGGACCAGGGTTGAGCGTCCAGGTATAACCAAAGGTATGGAAGCGGGTAGTAGGAAGAACGCGCTCAAGGGCTTTGCCAAGGGGCAGGGCTACCAACTGGGCGACAATGCCTGTAATGACACAGCTGGGGTCTGAAGGCGAGCGTCAATTTGATTGTCGCGTAGAGAAAGAATATACTGACACCGCATATTGAAAATCTGATTGATTGCAGAGATGACCACCGCAAACAACATCCCCAGTAGCCAGGTGCGGAAAGTGTTGACAGGTATTGTAGGATCGTCAACACCGGAAATTGCAGCGCGGACCTCGGGGTAAGGCGATTCGCTATGAAGCGATAGTCAGAAGAATAAAACAGGGACCGTTGCGTTCCACTTACTCGTCGTGCTCAAATGCAGTGCCTTGGGTCTCCGTCCTAGATGAGGTGGAGTACCTCACGGACTCTGAACGAGACTGACCATCGAACTCTGAAAGACTGACAGAGCCTGTATCAGAGACCTTCTTTTTCTCGAGCTCGAACACCTCTGTGTTGGAGTCTGAGAGTGATTGCAACTCTGAGTGGTAGTCAAAGTTGGGGTCATTCAAATGCTCCATGAGGAAGTCGACATCCTCGGGAACATCTGGTACACCTCGACGACGAACGAAGTTTGTCGTGCTGTGGATGGCTCTGGGCTCCATAGCGTCACCGATTCCAACGTCAAACAGGAGGTGGGAAGCTGTTCCTCAAGAGACGGAGTGGAGAAGGGGGGGACAGGAAGTTGGTCTTCTGTCGAGGTTTCATGGCCTTTTGAGAGTGGTGGATGTTATTGAGCCTGTCCCACAAATGAACGCGACAGTCCTCAGAATGGAAAGATGGCACACGGGTGGAAGGTGGAAGCGTGTCGGAAACCGACGAGACAATAGGCCCAATTTGACAAGATCTGTGAGCAAGACAAAAAGCTGGGAGAACCCGCCGGCTCGGCAACGCGAAACAAAAGACGCGACCCTGCTCTGGGACATGGTAGTAGGCACTCTCTCTGTGGCGACGAGCACGTACTAGCAGGCGATTCCGTGGCCGACCATGGTGCTTGCCAGAAGGCAATCGAGGAGCTCGATGCAACCTCTGTTATACCAGCTGTGCGGGCCACAATCCGCTTGACCGGAGTGCTTATTGTCGGTTAGAATCGCCGAAATGAGGTGGGCTATTGTCTTCATGCCCACTTGGAGGACAATAACTCGCGCTCCCTAATGGGGAAAGGTAGGAGATACTATCAGCAAACGCGCCAAAAATTGTGACACCTGGTAACTGCCGGAATAGTCCGGGGCTTCTGGCAGCACATGGCCAGGCTTCGCCAGATGTGGTGAGACCGAGCGAGACTCGAACATACTTTCCCCAAGGTCTCGCCATATCTATTGAGTGGTCGCTAGCTCTGGTCAGGTTCATGCCGTCCTTGCTAGTGCTGGCGAGAACTTGTGATGTGCCTGCTGACCCTGGCTAGTGCTAGTCGCTCTACTTATAATTTTAGAGGCAGTTCGGTATGTCTAGGGTTGGACACGGGTCTGACAACGGGTCGGGCAGCTGACACCGTACCCGTACCCGCAGACACCGCGACCCGTCACGGTACGGGTACGGTGTTACCCGTACAACCCGCGGTATGTTTGTGTACCCGCGGGTCCTTGCACAGTAGTAGGTACATCAAACCGTAAAGAGTTGTAGCTAGTGTTGCCATTTCATCTACGCAGTCTCCACTCTCTTTTGCTTCTTCAATGACTTCACAATGTCAACCAGATCAGGGACTGTGATCAGTGCACACCACAGCCATGAACCCAAGCAAAGAAAGGCCCATGTTGATGATGGAGAGAGATGGTTTCATGTGAAGTGGAGGAGTTGTTGACCTTGTGTGAAAACACTTGCTCCACTGCCATTGATGTCACTATCAGAGCATTGGGCTAGTATTGAGTAATACATCTCAGATACTAGCCAGAGCACTCACCAGGTATGCTAAGATAGTTGAGAGCCATCTGATGCAGGTTTGTGTTGAAATCCTAGGCTTGTAGCCGAGACTAGTGGATTTCAGCTAGCATTTAGCTTTCACGTTCGTCTGATTGTTTAGAGTTTCCTGACGTGACAGAACGTTAAACCTTCATCCTATAGATCCAGACCATGACGTATTGTGACGTCATGATGATGTCACTATGACATCACTGATCTCGGGTAATGCAGGAACGTACTGACGTCATTCTATTACTCATAGCCCTACTATAACTGAGAACACCCTGGTTTACCCGGTATGCACCCGGGACTACACGGTGCTTCCATTGTCCATCCCAGACTCACCCGGGTTGCTGACTGATATCTGACTCATGTCGAGTCATGATCTGTCATGCTCAGTAATCATGACACTTATACTAATACCT
>JBBPMH010000106.1:0-59400 GCA_038090235.1 Pulveroboletus ravenelii
AGAGTGACCCAGTCGTTCCCCAGGTCCCCCTAGCCATTGGGAACACCACCATCACAGTCCCAGAACCTCCCTTGGGTCGAGTCTACACTCGCCCCCTACTAGTTCTCCTGACCTCCCAGTCAGGATTGCTGTTCTTCAACGTATCTCCAGGGACAACTCCAGAACTCTGGAGTTTGAACAGGGCTTTGGCTTCACTGTATGTGGTGCGCCTCTGTCACAAGTTTGGTTGCCCTGAATTTATGGAGGGTTGGGCAAGGGTCAGAGTGACCTTGTTGTAAGCAATAAAGGTTGAGGGAGGTGTTGTTGCATGTCCCTTTTCAGGCCCATATTTGGGCAACAGTGCCACCTTACATAACAATAGCGCACTTTCCTCTTTACTACTTTCTATGCATTCTGGGCTACTGTGGTAGTCTCTAGACTACTTCTTCATATACTGCTACAAAAGGTTATGAGCCCCACCAGTGCTCAGTAGCCCAGTTATCAACCTAAGAGATTCCCCATGGCATGGCCTGAAGAAGACGAGGTCTTGGAGCTTAGGCTGGATGCTGGGAATTGGTTGGCATGGCATGAGAAAGTTGTTGGAGCGATTGAGGACCACAGGCTGTGGGAATACCTCACCGGTACAGCCATGAATGTGGAGCCTTAGCTCGAAACACTGGTGCAATTCATTATCACCTTGAGTTTGCCAGACTTGGTTTTAATGTCATGTTTCCAGCTTGGAACAGCCCATAGGATCTGGGCATACCTCACAGAATGATTCGACAGGACAGTGGTAGCTATGAAAACAGCTACAGGAAGGTCTGTGGTACCTGACAAGGCAGCGCATGTGGCTGTGCCAATGCTGAGACAGTTTGGCAGCACCTGTTGGAGATGTGGTGAGGTTGGTCACAAGGTGTGGGACTGCCAAGAGGTCAAGGAACCAGGTCATGGGAAAGGTTGTGCACAGAAATGTGGTACAGATGATTCCTGGACAGTCGAGTCAGTGGGTTGGAGGGGTCAAGGCGATTGTGGCAAGGACACAGAGGTCCATTGCACATCAGTCATGCCCCAGAAACTGGAGGAACCTAGAAAGGCTGAGAAGGACCCCCTGGCAAGTGAGCGCACTCATGTTACAAATGGAGACACACCAGATACAGTCAGTATGTCACTTGAGGGGAAGTGACAGGATCGGTTGGTGACTGATGACGCTGACAGTGATGGGTTGCAGCAGGATGCTGGCAGCCCAAGCAGCAAGGATAATGGACTAGGAAACACAACAGAGGACCCTGGGGACATGCTGGGTAATGACAAGCATCATCCAGACATATCCACAGAGCCACCTGATGCTACTGTAAGCACAGGGGTGGCTAGTGGGATTGAACAGGCCATGGAGGGCACTGCTGATATGAGCGGCACACAAGTTGGGAGCTCCGGGAGGCAGTGACAATGCTGGTAATAGGCCAAGGGACCTGTGAAACACACTGGAGTGTGAGCACAGGTAGTTAGAGCAGACAGGTGGAAACAACATACCTGCAGCAACTCCAGACAAGACAAGTGATGAGGAAGGTGAAGCATGTGTGCCACAGATGTTGGCCATGTTCCTAAGAGGCCTCACCAGTGATGGGAACGAGCGCTGGGCTGACCCAAGTGCACTGTGTCGAGATAGCAGGCCTGGTGGTCACCCTGGTGAATTGGGTGACTGGGTGGATGACCTGGGAGCATTGATGGGTGTCAAGGACGCTGGGACCTGGCCATGGAGGTCACCTGATGATGCCATGCATGGATTGGTCGATCCCTCGAGTGTCAAGCTTGAAGGGGAGAATACTGACCAGCAGCCAAGTTGTGAGCTGTGATGCACGAGCGGCAAGGTGGGTCAGCTGGGACCACTGGGACATGTTGAGGATGCTGGTAGCATGCCAGAGACACTGTACAATGGGTCAGGATGGGTGCATGAATGACTGGAGTGGTGGGCTGATGAAGACTCACCTTGGCATGATCCAGATGAGCCAGAAGGGTCGTGCAGCAACATGGCCATGCAGGGTGGTGCTCATAGCAACCCAAAGGACCTGGAATGTGAGCGCAACAGTGGTGGTGGCGATACCATTACACTATATCGAAATGGTGGGCTTGGAAGCTCACTGGGCGAGACGGCAGTGTTAACAGATGAGGCCAGTGGTCAGGCAACTGCACCAGGTGGTAGCCAGAATGACCGGGAGCATCTAGAGGTCAAGGATGACAGTGGCCATGTTGAAACAGGCACGCTGCATCAAGCTGCTAGGCCAGGAGCCTTGCAAGACAAGTCAGGTGAGTCGGCGGTGTTGATGGAGGATGCAAGCAGTCAGGTGACTGCACTGGGTGGTTGCCACAGCAGCCAGAAGCATTCAGTGGTTGTGTTGAAACGGGCGTGCTGTGTCGAGCCGCTAGGCCAGGAGCCTTGCAGGGCAAGTTGGGCAAGTTGGGAGATGGAGACAGCAATTAGAGCCATGATAAGGATGGTGATGGCATCCATTCAGATGGGAAATGGTGCTGGATGGGTAGTGCAATGAGCAGCACATGCTGTGACTTGAAACAAGTTGAAATGCAACTGCTAGCTGAGAGCAAGTGGTCAGGCCAGCGCCGGTGGTGTGAAACGAAAGGGTTGTATGCATCTGGACCATCTATATCACCCAGCCATCAACCCTGGTGTCCTATTGTGCCATCAAACCCCCTGTGTCGTCAAAAACAATTGAAATCGTTGACTAGAAGCATTAGTCAGGCAAGTGCAATAAAATCGACTTACCTTGTTATCTAGGCACGCTGGGGCCATATCGGGCTGATTAGATGTGCTAGATGTGTTCAGGGTGGACTGTAGAGGATGCAGGTGCGACGCTGAGTCACAATTTGCATTGCTGATGGTGTTAGAGGCAATCAATGGCAATCACACACAGGAAGAGACAAGTGTGAGGTTTAGCCAAGCCACAACTTCCATATTGGGACAAACGGGCTCACAGACACTAGCTGAGGCATGACTTTCCTTATTTGGACATCACTTGTGCACAGGACTTTCGGGACACATGGACACATCAAATTTCATTCGTTTTACATGATTTTCATTTGGAATGAAGCCTTTGCACTTGTTGCTGAAGAAGGTATTCATTCATTTGGTTTCATTCTTAGATATTATTTAGGAAGATGGTCACTGTTGAGTGGGTGTGTTGTTACATGTCCCTTTTCGGGCCCATATTTGGGCAACAGTGCCACCTTACATAACAATAGCGCACTTTCCTCTTTACTACTTTCTACACATTCTGGACTACTGTGGTAGTCTCTAGACTACTCCTTCACATACTGCTACAAAAGGAGGTTCAGAGAAGAGCTGTCAAGGCTCAAGCAGAGGGTTAGAGAAGACTGGAGATGTCTTAGTCAATATTTGAACTGAGGTATCTACAACATAGTATGGAGTTTTATATACAGAGGGGGAGCACTGGTAAGAGAACCAGTGTAGAGCACCAAGTGCCTCTATGTTAATATCTGGTGTTTTCCCCATGCCCTAGCTGGTCTACCTGTTATCTGTCTATTTGTTCTCACCAGTCCGGGACTGGTATTAGCTTAGTCCACTTCTGTTTTAGGCCAGATTTTAGTCTGGTTTGACAATCTGGTCTGGACCATAGTCCGGATCAATAGTCTGGTCTGGTTTTAGTCCAGATTGACCCCCAACAAGCCTGGTTTCTTTCAGACTTTCGATTCTTTATTTAGAACATGTCCTCCTTACCATTAGTCAGTCTAGGAACATGTTCTGGACTATAAAAGCCTTGTATTAGGTTTTGAAATACATTTTCCCACTTTCTGACTTTTGCATCTTTCCACCTTTCATCGTCCATTATCATTCTGGAGAGTGACCCAGTCGTTCCCCAGGTCAACCCAGCCATTGGGAACACCACCATTGCAGTCTCAGAACCTCCCTTGGGTTGAGTCTACACTCACCCACTACTAGCCCTCCTGACCTCCTAGTCAGGATTGCTGTTCTTCACCAGTAACTTGGAGCCAGAGGTGGAGTGGTAGCAATGGAGCTGTGCTCCTAAGTGGAGCACAGGATTGGAGGGGCTATGGAGGAAATGGGCAGTGTACAAAGGTAAGTGAGGAATGGAACGTAAGTACAGTAATATGAGATGATCTAAGTACAGGGTCTGGAGGGTCTAGGGTGTGTGCTTATTGAGAATGCACCAGAGTTTGAGGAAACGGGGCTGGAGTTGGATCCAGAGGTAGGAGTTGCACAGGATATGACAGATAAGGCAAGTGCTGGAAGAGGAAGGGACATCCTTGAGTTCAGGACAAGGGGTGTTAGGTCAGGGGCCTTTGTGGTTGACAGGTGCTGCAGGTGTTGTTTCAACAAGATCTATGGGGGTGAAGAAGAGTGACTCTGAGATAAAAGTTGCAGCTAGTGACAAAGGAGATGAGACACTGCTGGTGATGGGAAGATTATCATTAGTGTGATTGCTAGCTTTGTGAAGGTTTGGAGGAGAGTTCTTAATGCTAGCTTGGTAGGGTGGAGGAGAGCCCATAGTTGGTTCTGTATGAGTAGGAGATCCTGGAGGACTCCTGATGACAAGGTTGAATGGGATGAGTGGAGAGGTGGCATGAGGGTGGTTGGTAGGACCAATGGACATTGCCTTTATGAAGTGAGAAGGGGACAAGGGAAAGTTTTTGGGGTGAAGCCACTTATATGTGTTAAGGACTCTCTTGGCATTTGAAAGTTCAGACTCCAAGACCCACAAGTCTTCCTCAGCAGAGCACTCTTTCTATCAGATTAGGTAATTCCATTGGAAGGGAGCTCCTTGATGACATATGACTTTTTCAACTTCATATTCTTCTTCTCCATCTATTAGGTCCAGGGGTGGAGCCAGGAAATTCTGTTCATGGACATTGTTTTCACTATAGGCCAATAGGAGTAAGGCATGGAACATGGGATGAAGTTTCCATATTGTCAGGAGGCAGAGTTCATATGTGATTGGAGACAGGACATGAGTGATAATAAAGGGTCCCTCTCATTTGGGGGTGAATTTAGGGCTGGTGAGGGAATGCTTTAAGTTCCAGGCCTTGAGCCAAACCTTATCACCTCATTTCCAAGGGGTGAAGTCTTGAGTATTGCATGATTTCATCACCTGACAGGCAAGTTTGTGGGCCACTAGGGCCTCATTTCTCATGTGGGAAAGGGTTTTCAGTCTAGATTCCATGGCTGGGAGGGCCACTTCAGCAAGGACAGCGGGAAGGGGTTTGGGTTTATATCCCATCATGAGAAAGAATGGCAATTGGCCAGTGACAGAATGAGGGCAGTGGTTGTGAGTGAATTCTGCCATGGGGATGTGTTCTACCCAACTGGTCAGGTTATCATGGCAGAATATCTGAAGGTAGGTTTTGATCTCCTGGTTGATGTGTTCAGTTTCTCTGTTGGTCTGTGAGTGATAGGCAATAGAGAGGGCAAGAGAGTATCTGAGGAGGGAGGTGAGAGACTTGGCAAATTTGGAGGTGAACTGTGGGCCTTGATCTGAGATGATCTTATCATACAGACTAAATTGAGAGTAGACTTTGTGAAAGAAAAGGTGGGCAATGCCCTCAGTGGTGATGGATTTCATGGTTGGGCATAAAATTACCTCCTTTGTAAGCCCATGGTCGATCACAACCAAGAGACTATTGAAGCTGGAGGAGGACAGGAGGTTGGTGATGAGGTCACAAGAGATCTGCTAGAAGAGGTGAGTGCAAGAGGAGGAAATGGGGGTGAGTGGTGCCACAGTAGGATGAATGTTGGCTTTGTATTGTTGGCAGGAGGCACACCCCTGAACATATTTGCATACAAAGATAGTGAGGCCAGGCCACTGATAATCATGAGAGACCAATTGATGGGTTTTAAGGAATCCAGGGTGGCCAGTGGAGGGGTGATTGTGGCAGTGAGAAATGACCTCACAATGGAGGGAGTCTGGAATGTACACCCAGCCCTGGAAGGTGAGAACCCTAGCATTGAACCTCCAGTTGAAGAGATGGGAATGGAAGTGGGAAGGGATGGTGCCCTCAAGGGCATGAAGGGCATCGAGAATGAGGGGGTTGGAGGCAGAGGAGGCAGAGACCTTGGAAAAGAGGTTGGCATCAACAAGTCTGATGAAGAGATTATCTGGCAGGAGAGTGATGTCAGTGTTATCAGAATCATTGCCAGCAACATGATCAGGGCAGTGAGACAGGGCATCTGGGGCAGCGAGGAAGGAACCAGGAACATGGGTGAACTTCAGGTCAAAGTTGCCCAGATTGAGGAGCCAGCATACCTGCTGATGATTCAGCTTGTGGGGTTCATGGAAGTAGATGAGGTTTTTATAGTTGGTGAGAACATTGATAGGGAAGGCTGAACCATGGAGATAGTGTCACCAAGTTTTCAGGGCTGGATGACTGCCAGTAACTCCCTGTTGTAGATGTCATAATTTCACTCCACAAAAGAGAGGGATTAGGAGAGGTAGATGCAGGGTTTCAAGTCACTGTTCCCATTGGGAGGTGTCAGTTGTGATGGCAAAGAGTTTGGTCAGGTCAGGGAGTTGGAGGACAGGGGTGGCAAGAAAGGCAGACTTCAAGGATTGGAAGGCAAGTTTGCAGTTGGGGGACCATAACCAAGGGTGATCCTTTTTGGTAAGGTCAAGGAGAGGGTAAGCGACAGTTGAGTAGTCTGGGATAAATCATCAGTAAAAGTTGGCAAAGCCCAAGAAGGATCTAATGGCTTTGACATGCATGGGAGTTGGCCAGTCAGTGATGCTGGTGAGTTCTCCTGGCTTCACCACCATACCCAGATATTCAACTTGGTCAGTGGTGAACTCACACTTTTCCAACTTCAAGTGGAGGTCCAGTTCCTTCATGTGTTGAAGAACATGACAGATATGTTTCACATGGGTTTGTTCATCTGGGAAGAAGCTGAGGAGGTCATGGAAGGAATCATTTATGAACCATTGGAAAGTAGTGGGGGAGTTAGTTAGACTGAAGAACATAATGGTTAGTTTGAACAGGCCTTTGTAAGTAAGGAACACTGCCTTCCAGCAATCTGACTCCTTGATGCAAATATTGTTATAGCCCCACCAGACATTGAACTTGGTGAACTCCCTGGAGACAATTGGCAAGATTGGAAATCAGAGGCAAGGGGTATGTATCCTGAATGGTATGTTTGTTGAGATAGTGGTAATCTTGGCAGGGATGAAGTTTGCCATCCATCTTTTTTATGAAGAAGAAGGGGGAGGATTGTGGAGATTTGGACAGGTGGATCTTCCCAGCTCATAAGTTTTCCTCAAGGAAGTCCTCAGTGACCTTCTTTTCCTGCTCAGTGAGAGGGTAGAGCTTTGCCAACTTTGGCTTGAAAGTGTCATCCAACTTGATTGGGTGGTCATATGGTTGAGAAGGAGGCAGGTGGTCTGCTGATTCTTTTGAGAACAAAGAGGCAAAGTCAGTAAATGTGGGAGGAAGGACAGTGGCTTTCTTTTCCAGGAGGGCATGTATGTATGGTCAGATCAGTGAATGTGGTGAGTTTCTTTACCATTTGGGATTTCTCCCATTCCTGCCAGTTAGAATGAGTGGGGAAGTGACTTCTATGTTAGTAGTTTAGGTAGTTATAAAGTGCTTTGTTGTACTTCTGATCTGTGTCAATATGTTTGACCTTGATGTTTTCTGGATGGGTTTTTACACAGGCAGCATGCTCCATGAGCCACTTGGTATCTTCAGGGTCAATCTGTCCTTGTTCCTTTTAGAGGGAAGGAAGAGATTTGGAGATTAGGAGCAAGAGGGTGTAGGTGGTCCAGTTGATGGTTGGGTTGGCTTTTGTTAGCCAGGTTATTCCAAGTAGTATTGGATTGTTTTCACAGTGTATGACAAGGAATTCCTCCAAGTACTGGAGCCCAGTGATTTCAAGGTTAAGTATAGCAGAGTAAAGGATCTTCCCATGATGGTTGTAGGAGTCATCTGCATTTTGCATGGGGATTTGCTGATATGAACCATGTCAACATCCATGGTGTCTAGATCCTTGTTGTTGGAAGAGGAAGAGGTTGTCAGGTGATAGTAGGTTTATTTCTGGCCATTCCCTTTTGAGTAGGCATCAGCCTGCTCCCATTGAGTGATGAAGTGGATAGCCTTGCTATACCATCCTTCTATGGTGGAGGGGATGTTATCTAAGGAGAAGATTCATTGCCAGAGGTTATTGGGGATTCTAGCTGTGAAGAAGTTGACAAGGACTGCATTGACAGAGATGTTGCTAAGAGAGACTTGGTTTTGGAACTCTGCAATGTAGGCATTAATATTAAAAAGTCTCTTTACATGGGAAGTCTAGAGCAAACAGATGGCTTTAGCAACAGTATCCTTATGTTTGAGTGTTGTTTTAAATTTGATGACAAATTCAATGAAGGTTCTGAACCTCTTTTCATCAGGGTTCTGGAGGATCTTAGTGTGAAATGTGTTCACCCAGGTGGCAGCTGACCCCTTGGTCATGAAGGATAGAGCAAAGGCAATCTTTTTGTCATTATTATTATAAAGATCCTTGTTAATGATCAAGTAGAACTTGACTAAGTTTAACCTGGGGATGGCTTTGTCATAAGATCTGTTGATCAATGGACTAAATCTTGCTGACACCTAGAGCTACAACAATGGGACTAAAAACCCCATCATTCACTTTTCTCAAACTAGTATTCTTCCTTCCCAAGCAACATGCATCACTAATCACATGGTTACAAACAGATCATGCACCACTTAACAAATACCTATTTCATATCAAAAAAGCAGACTCCCCCTTCTGCTGACACTGCCAACAGGACCAAATCAAGGAAAAAATCTGACATTACCTAACAGAATGCCCTCACTACATAAGAGAAAGACAAACAATATGCAACACACTTGGTATCATGGCCAACAATGTCTCATACCTACTATCTCAAAAAGACACCATCCTGCTCACTATCAAATTTGTGAATGACACAGGCTGCTTCAGACACATAATCAGTGATGTAGTATCATTACTGACTCACACCAACCAATGAGCCCACAACACACCACTAACCTACCACACACAGAAACCTGCCTATAAGGAAGAGAAGAAAAAAAAACCCCAAAGTGGATAAGCCATCCACCTATGAGGGAGAGAGAAAACTCAAAGAGGATAAGTTGCTGGATGGGAACATGGATTGATGAAGACAGTTGCACACACTCATACTTAAGACTAGTACATGCAAATGCACTGTAAGATAGTTAGGGGGTGTGGGTGTGTGGTGTGTGTGGGTGAGTTTCCTTGTCCCAAGGGGTTCTGTGTAGGGTAGGTGTGAGAATGGATTAGCTACAACTTACCCCAGCACATGGGAGTGGTGGTAAATGAATCTGGATGATGGTGAGTGATAGAAAAGGACAATCTGGCTGAAACTAGGCCTGGATACCAATGGATGAGGCCAAGGATGAGGGCTGGATAGCAATGGTGGGTCAAGGACAAGGACCTGGAATGACAACAAAGATGATGACAAAGATAAGAATAGAAAAACCTGATCAAGGACAAGGGTTGAGTACCAATGGGTGGCCAAGGATGAGGGCTAGATTCAAATGAGGGGTCAAGGATAAGGACCCAGACAAAGACAAACAACAATGAGGATGATGGTGAGGACAATGATGATGATGACAAGCATGATTCAGATGATGAGAGCAACCAACAGGGAAAAGGTTAATAAGATTCGAGATCTTGATACACATTTTTTATAGTCTGGGCATTCCCTGGACTTAGTAGCTATAGTGACACATGAGGCCCTATGAAGGGATGCTTGGTTCTAAGTAGTGGGGAGTCAAGAAAACAATTTATCATAGTCAAAGACACAAGAGAGAACAAAGATATGAATGAACTGACACAAGATAAGTAAAAATAGATGATCTGGTGGGCAGACCTGGACTGGATTGGACAGATATGTACATGTGAGTCCAGGACCAGATAGCAGAGTCTGGAAAGTGGATACAAGAAAAATGAGATGGACTAACCTCAGGATGGTACCAATGGAGTCTAGACACAACTAGGACACTTTGATAGATACTTGGATGGGCTAGGAAAGAGAGCTTGTAACCATAGGAGACTGTGGGCTCCTATAGCACATCAGCAACATACTTCACCACCCCAACTCAAACATTGCTCCCCATTTTCCTGCACATATAGCAGGCCCTTAGGCATCAGACAGGAATGAGGTCCCACAGGAAAAACCTGGGTTTTTGGACAACCAAGTTTTTTTTGGTGGCTAAGCCAAGATGCCAAAGTGGTGCTGCAAGGCTAGCCTGTCTGCAATACATTGTCACTGATTCTACATCCAACATTTAACCCTCACCTGATGGCCCCCCAAAAACAATGTGGTTGAATGTCTCCTTATGTTATGCTTGATCCCGAAGGGTCAAAGCACAGACTCAGCTAAAGGTCAAGGACGAGGATTGTTGTCAGCGAACGGCTGCAACAAGACAAGGTTGAAGAGCGTAGTCTGCAAATGGCAGGATCAAGGGTCTTTGTCAACTTAGTAGTTGATATCCTAAGGTTGAGGAGTCTTGCCTAGCAACTAGCTAGCAAGGGGACAATGGCAAGAGCAGAGCGCTCAGTCGAGTGCAGAGCAAAGGCACACAGAGAAAGCAAGTAATTTGCTGAGTAGGTCTAAGTTAGGGAAAACAAGTAGACCTATGATTGAGGCTTATGTAGTACACTGGAAGATAACAAGGTAAAACAGGAGCAATGAAAGAGAAACATAGATCGGTAATCGCATGTGTAAGACAACAAATAGCAGTTAGGGCTCGGTGACTAAGTGTGGAGCTACGAGTCCGATATGAGAGAATCGGACAAGGAGAGTAAAGTTCAATGACAAATGATGGAAACAAGTAAAGATAACAGTGAAATGTAACACCTTACCATTCCCCTTTTCAGGGGGGTAAGGGAAAACAGAAAGCCACTGATGGAGATGAAGGTAGTAACTCTACCAGTGATATGAGTCAATTGGCAGCAAGATCAGGATCTATGCACTGGACCATTGATGATGAAAATGCCCTTCTTGACTTTGTATCAACACACAAGTCAATAATGGGGCAGGGATTTGGTTTTCGGCTGGCATTCTGGACTGATATGGCTAGTAAGTTGCCAGTGCCTACTCATGGCAAGACAAAGACAGCAGACAGCTGCAGGGAAAAATGGAAGTGGGTATGTGAGTTCCCTCTATTTTTTTTTTTTGGGCTCACACCTCTGATTGAACTCTTGTAGATGAAACATACATTTGAAATTGTTGATAAGATTGCAAATATGTCAGGACTCACATACTCACTAGAAAGAGGGGTGCACATAGGACCAGAGAGTCAGAGCATATGGGACAGGATTGTGAAGGTATGCCCCCTCTTTTTTATTATCCTGCTAATGCTAAATATAAGCATAATGGTTCTAGACTACCAAGGGAGCAGCAAGATTCAAAAATAAAGATTGGGTACACTACAAGAAGATGCAACTCCTTGTGTCATTGAAGTGCAGAGGCAGCTACAAGACCACTTGCCTTGGCAAGGTCCAGATGGCCCAGGCTGCTGCCACCATCAATCTGAGCATTTCAAGTGTCCCTGGGCCCAGCAACCCTGCAGCTCCTGTGCCCCCAGTGGCAGTGGCAGCAGCACCCACTCCATTCTCTTCTGCAGCCCCTATTGTGTCTCAGTCAGCTCAGGTTCTGTTGCTGTTCATTCCCCAGCTCTCACCACTCACACCACTCCTGAACATTTTTCAGCCATCCCCAGTAACCTCTGCTGTTTCACAACCACTCACAGCCCAACCCTTCATGCCCTTTGTGTTCCCAGCCCCTTTTATGCCCCCATCAGCTCCATTTTCATACATTGGCTCCACTGCAAGCTCAGTCAAACCATCCTCAAGTATCTCTGCACGTGCAAAGGTCTCAAACAAGCATAAGGCCAAATTCAATAATTTGTCCATTATATCTGTCCCTACATCTGCAGTAAGTGCTACATCCTTGGGTAGTTGAAAACAGTGCACTATGCAACAATCCACCAATATCAGCACCCTTCAGAAGAATGTCAGTGTGTTCAACATGATGATTCATGCAAACATGAGCCTTGTGGAACAGGTGATTCAATTGAAACCCACTGTGTCTGCAACTGATGTTGCCCAGCAGCAAGCCCTGAATTCATCTGAAAGGCACAACACTGCAAGAACAATGTTGCTGGAATGTGAGCAGGACTTTCTTTCACCAGAAGAGGTGATCATTATATTTGATATCTTAGATAACAACAATTTCATTGATTCATATCTCCTCCTTGCCACATTGCATGCTAGTTCTAATGGAGTCCAGCATGGCTGGATTAGAAAGCACATTGACGAGTACAATAAGACTGTGTAGGACAATGTAATGTTATTCATGTACTCTGTATGTCCCTTGTCACGAATATGAGGCTCACTATCAGATATTAGTTGCATCCCAAGTTTGTCCATACCATGTTGAGGTCAGTCTGGCTCATTTTTGTTGCATCCACTCTCTGAACTCTACCATCCAGTACTGGACTTATACATATCTGCCCAATCCAGTCTGGGTTTGCCTGCCAGATTGTTCATTTTTACTTACTTCTTGCCAGTTCTTTCATATTTTTGATCTCTCTCATGTTTTTGACCATATTACATTGCTTTCTTGATCATGAGCTACTACTTGCATGAACATAATGAAGATGATTCTGCCAGAGATCCCTTGTGATCTCATCTCTGACTCTCTCCATCTCATTGCATTGAGTGGTGGTAATAAATCTGTCTGTGAGAGTTCCAAACATTACTGTATTATCACTACTCTTAACAGACATCTCCTCTAGGTGTAGTAAAACACCTCCTGGATTATAGTAGTGGATTATGTTGTAAATGCAGCAAAGCACAGGAGAGATATGGGCTTGAATGCCCATTGCATACTTAGTGGGAATCTGTTAAGAATGGAACTCTGAGGGTAACTCTGGAACTCTGGAGTTCGGACAGGACTTTGGCTTCACCATATGTGGTGTGCCCCAACCCCCTTGTAAATTCAGGGCACTGGACTTGTGACAAGGCACATCACATAAGGTGAAGCTGAAGCTCTGTCCAAACTCTGGAGTTCCAGAGTTACCCTCAGAGAATCTGTTCTTGACAGGACATAAGTCCAATACAAGAGAATCAGACAAGGAGGAGTAAGTCTAAATGACTAAGCAAGGGAAAACAAGAGAAAATAACAGAAATGTAGAAGAACATAAGTAAAATATAATATCATGGGTGTAGAACTACAAGGAGTAACCATTAGTATGTTTACTTGCCATAGTAAGGTATCAATTTATCCATCATGATTCTATATGTTTTGGAGCTATCTGTCAGCTGGTAGTACCAGTTGAGTGTCTGTTTTGCAAGGCTAATAGCAGTGCAGATTGCAGGACTGAACTGGTGCTTTAGTGAGTAGGTTGTAAGCTTCTTATCAATAAGGTCCATGGTAGGAATGACTATGGTGAGATTTGGTGTAGAGCATGAAAAGAAGAGTGTGGCATCTTTCGAAACCTTTATGTTTGGTTAGCACACAGTCATACCCACCATAGTCTCACCACAGCATGCATGCACCTTCAGCATGTTGTGCAGCTGTTCTAATAAAACCCATTCTGTATCATCCAACTTGAGATTTCTCAATCCCAGTGCATGGTCTTGAGTCACACTATTGACTGCTTCATGATGCTTCAGTGCATAGTCTAACATATCACACATGGAATTCCACCAGGTCAACACATCACACAGCAAGTTGGTAACATTCACTCTCATGTCTTGAAGAAGCTTCCACCAGACTGGCATGAGCTTAGTGGTCAAGTGAATCAGCTTGAATGCAAGTTTATGAATCTGTTAATATGCTGAACATCAGATGAGGTACTGTTTCTCACTTTTCATTTCTTACCTTCACAAGCACTAACTTAACTGGCCTGATACTTTTCAACAATTTTTACTATTTATCATTGATAAGCAGACCAACTTCATCAACCAACCTGTCAAGTGTCATCCTTTCCCTCATCATTTGTCAAGTCTTCCTCCATGATGGTTGCAAGATCCTCAGTCTTGATTCCCTTGCACAGTTTTTCAAGTTCTTTCATCAGGTGCACCTCATCAGCTGTCAAGTCTGTCCTTGTCATCACTGGCCACTGGCCAATCACCATCATTGCACTTCCTTGATTTCACATGAAATTCCCTTATCAGTGACTTCACCACAAGGTTTATTGCACTGTGTGTGTGCAGATGCTCTGCCAAAGTCAAGCAGTGTATTACCCAACTGCTTGACCATCACGTTGTTATTTGAAGCATTGTTACATGTGATACTTGAGATCTATATGAAGGTGAGCATGATTATCTGCTGTGTGCTGCTTTGAACTGACCTTTTTGTCAATGATAAAATCTTTCAGGACTTTTTGGAATGCCCCTGCCAGTTCTTCACCTGTGTGAGACTAGTGATGTTAGGGCTCAGGCCTGGGATTGGTCAGGGCCAGTGAAGAACACTAATCCTCACTGTGGGGTGCAGAATAAGTGGTAGGTGGGTCTAATGGCATGATGCACTTGACCCTAGAGGGACTCTGTGAAAAGGGGAATGAGAAATGAAGACTCTGGGCAAAGGATATGAGAGTCTGGATAGTCCAGGCAGTCTAGCTGGATATCTGGAGGAGTGAAATGGTATGAAGGACAGTTGAGAACAGTGTCAGTAAGAGCAGTTGGTGAATGGTAGTTAGTCAGTAGAATGGTATATGGTTATTGTGAGCCAAATGGGAAGCTCCTGTACTCATGACTAAGTGCAACCTTTATAGTCCAGGCATACCCAGGACTCAGTAAGATATGGCAGAGGGAGCTAAATAGTCTGAGACATTGGTGGTAGTAATGGGAGTATAGTCCATGCAACCTAGGTATGAAGGGAACTCAGTGAAACAGTGGAAATAAAGGACAGATGGTTAAGGGGGAAGAGCAGAAGGAATCCATTAGTAATAAAATAATATTGCTGACACAGCATAGAGTACTGCCTGGGGTCCAGTGTAGTGTGGTAATAGTCTGGTAGTCTAGTTGGTCATATGCAAGAAAGCAGTAAGTAAATATGAATGGATCTTGAATGGAGTAGGGTTGTAAATGTAATGGGGCACTGTGTAAAGGTCTGCTCTGCTCTGCTGCTAACTCTGACAGGAGAGTGCACAAAGGGGGGACTGGGCAGAGTTTGGAGGTGTGAGGACTTTAGCTTCAGCAACTCAGGATGAAGCACTGTGCCCTGGCAATCCTGGGTCCTTGTATTTCAGAGGTCAGTGTTAAGAATGTATCTCCAAGGGTAACTCCAGAACTCTGGAGTTTGAACAGGGGTTTGGCTTCACCATATGTGGTGCACCTCTGTCACAAGTCTGGTAGCCCTGAATTTACAGGGGGTCAGGTGAGGGTCAGAGTGACCTTGTTGCAAGCAATGAAGGTCAAGGATGGATCAGAGGAGAGCTGTCAAGGCTCAAGCAGAGGGTCAGAGAGGACCGGGGAAGTCTTAGTCAATATTTGAACTGAGGTAGTCTGGAGGGTTTTTGGTGCATGCTCATCAAGAATGCACCAGAGTTCAAGAGAGATGAGGCCAGAGTTGGATCCAGAGGTCAGAGTTGCACAGGATATGACAGTCAGGCAAGAGGGGTCAAAAGGGACAGAGATGGAATCCATCAGATGGGAGAGAGGACAGAGAAGAGGAGATTGCAGTGAGAAGAAGAAGACTAAAAGATTACAATATTCGAACTGAGGAATAAGTCCTCAGCAAGTTGGACTTACAGTAAGTGAAAAAACCCTTGCAATGTTTGACCATTTTGTACTAAGTGTGATGTAGCACTAGAGGGCATGGGAATCCTGCTTAGCTTTGGTGGGCCAGAATGTAGCGCTAACTAATGGCTACACATTGGTCCTTGGGTCATATGATTTGGCTAAGGCACTGTGGAGATATGTCAATTGTAAAATGGCTATACCATTGCAAGTGTTTATTCACTTTTGAAAGCAGAAGGGTATTGTGGAAATATTAGTACTTGGTATGGCCTCCTTTTGCTTTAAGCACTGCCTCAACCCTCCTAGGCATGCTTTCAATCAACTTCTGACACTCTGCAGCTGGTATCTTGTTCCACTCCACCTTCACCCTCTTCTATAACTCCAATATTTCCTTTGGAGAGTGTTTATACTCTGCAAGCCTTCTTTTCAGGTAAGGCCAGATATGTTCTATGGGATTAAGGTCTAGGGACTGTGCTGGCCATATCATAGTCTCAAAATCCTGTTTATATAGCCATTCCTTGACCTTTTTACAGGTGTCCTTGGGATTATTATCTTATTGAAAGATAATGTTAAAAGGATTGAGATCATAATATTGAAAGGAATCTTGAAGTTCATCCTTCAAAATTTGAAGGTATAGGTCCCCATCCATCCTACCATCAATCTTGGTGGCATATCCAATGCCATTCCAAGCCATACAGTCTCACATCATCAGAGACCCTCCCCTAAATTTGAGTGTTCCTTCTATCAATCTATCACTAAGCCTTTCTTCTGGCTTTTTCCACATCCATTTGTGCCCATCTGACTCTAGGCAATTAATTTTGGTCTCATCAGACCATACCACCTCCTTCCAGTCCTCCAAAGTCCAATCCTTGTGAGCATAAGCAAAGTCTAGTCTTGCTTTGCGATGTTTTACAGAAAGAATAGGTTGTTTTTGCTTGACTACTGCCTTCATACCAGTCTTTTTCAAGTGTTGATGGACTGTATTTGGATTGAGGGGCTGATTAATGATTCCAGTAAGAGCTTTTGTCATCTGAATAGCATTTTCAGCCTTGTGAGAGAAAATAAGATGAATAGCAGGGTGAATATTGGTAGGGGAAAGCTTGGATGGACAACCACCAATGGACTTTTGCAGGTGAGAATGCTTCTTGGAACAAAGCCTAGAGATGGTAGAAAGGTGGAGACCAGTGGTGGAGGCAATGGAGGAAGCAGAATGACCAGAATCAAGCATAGTCAAGATAGTATTCTTTTAAGTAGGAGTAATAGATCTCATAATGATAAAGGTTGGGAATAAAGAGATCTGTGAACTTTTTCGAACTCAGATATAATGTTTATATGTGTATATTTGTTTGTAAGATCAAACAAACACAAATATTCCTATATTTAACTTAGATTTCACTTTCAAAGCTGAAAGTGAATAAACTCTTGCAATGGTATAGCCATTTTACAATTGACATATCTTTACAGTGCCTGGGCAAAATCACATGACCCAAAGACCAATTTGTAGCCATTAGCCAGCACTACATTCTGGCCCACCAAAGCTGAGCAGGATTCCTATGCCCTCTAGTGCTACATCACACTTAGTACAAAATGGCCAAACATTGTAAGGCTTTTTTCACTTACTGTATATATAGGAGTTTGGAGGTGGTACAGTATATACAAGAACATAGCATTGGAGGCAGAACAGAGAGGAAAAGTAAACTAAGTAAGGAATGAAGCTAAGCAAGGAATATATCATAATGAAGAATGGAGAGACAGAGTATGTAACCAACTACTGGTCAAGTACTGACCAGCACCACAGTTGGAGCAGAGTTGGGGCTATAGTACAGAGTGTCAGATGAAGAGAGGAAAGGAGTCTAAGTATGAAATGGAACAGGTGGAACAGCCTGCAGAGTGAGTGGAGTTGTCATGGTCATGACAGTATCCCCCTCTTAGGGTCTGAACCCCTGAGGGCTTATGGACCTAAGGGTGGTGGACATGGAACAATGCAGAGTTGCACATAGTGCAGTGAGTCAGGCAAATCAAACCTTTAACTCATACCATCAACCTTGACATGGCACATGACTGGAACAATGCCACTGAGGACAATCTTATTACTGACTCAGACAATGACATGTTGATTGCCAGGGCAAAGGCCTCTGAGAAGGCACAAAGGGTGACAAAAGAGAAGAAGCAGTGGGAGCATGTGTGCAAGAGGAAGAAGCATGAGCTGAGTGGTGTGAACAGTGCGATGCCACAGCTAACCTGATGACTACAGTGTTGACAAGCGGAGGAGAAGGAGAAAAGATAATGTGATGAGAAGGAACAGAGACATGTCAAGGAGGAAGAGCAGAGATGTGTCAAAGAGGAATGCAGGCACCAGGCAGAAGAATGATAGGTTATGCTGGAGTGATGACAGGCTCAAGTGGCAGCAGCCTCAGGGTTGACCAAGACACAGGTGAAGGGCATGATGATGGGGGTGGCAGTCAGTGCATGTGTGTGTTGTGTACAGCTTGGCCAATTGTCAGAGTGCAAGGTGCAGGCTAGAGCAAGGAGGGCTATGGTGTGCATGCCATGCCAGGTGGAACAAAAGCACTGCAGTTGGAGCAGGGCATGTGACAACTTTGAGGCAGAGGGGGTGAGAATCAACAAGTGGAGGAGAGCCAGGTCCCCTAGGTTGACAAGGAAATGGGCATGGGCCTCTGCTGAGGTCATTGCCAGCAGTGAGAGCATAGCAGACAAGATAGAGGGAGCAGAGGGCAAGGAAGGCGAGGGCCTGGTACCCTGCTGGCTCCTGGAGACTGCAGCCAAAAACTGCAATGCTCTGGGCATGCTGGCAGAGGTACTGGGCAAGCTGGAAGAGCAGCTGGGTGGGTTGTGGGACCTGGAAATGGCATGGATGGAGGTGAAGGTGTGCCAATGGGATAAGACACAGAGGATGTGGGTGGCACAAGAGTGCCTTGTGGAGATTTTTGAAGCATCATGGCCAGACTTTGTCCAGGGGAATTTGCAGGATAGGGTGAGGGTGGTACCAGCAGAGTCAGAGGTGGAGGTGGGGAAGTGGCAGGAAAAGAGAAGGGAAAGGAGAAAGGGAGTGAGGAAGGGGACAGGAGCAGAGAAGGCAAGGGGAGCAGTGGCAGCTCCTCCACCTTGTAGATAGAATTTGTTGTACTTGGTCAGAATAGACTTAATTGATCAGAATTGGTTGGAACTAAGAGCAGATATAAGGACCAGGCTTGTTAGGGTACTTAACATGGAAGTTGGACACTAGTTCACTAGCATGATCCAACTCTGTTGCAAGTAGCCAAGACATTTTGTTGCTGGTACCTTCATATCCAGACCACTTGACCAGGTACAGGATGTTGCAGTGCTGTCTCCAATCAGCCTTAGAGTCAAGGACTTCTTCAATCTCATACTCAACTTCTCCATTGAATTCTATCAGAGGTGGCAGAGCTTGAGTTCAGTTAGGGATCTTATTCAGAATGCAAGGTTCCAGTTGAAAGATGTGGAATACCAGATATATGGCTTTCATAGAGTCTGGTAGGTAGAGAGTGATGGCATGGGAGCTGGGCTTAGCAATAATAGGGAAAGGTCCTAAGTACTTATTGGAAAGTTTCAAAGAAGACCACATAGAGTGGAAGTACTTAGCCTTGACATATACCTCTTTGCCAACTTGGAAGTCAGGTGGGGCAAGACAATGGGCATTGGCAGAACCTTGATAATGCTATTGGGCCAGACCCATTTTGGACTGGAGAAACCCATGGAGCTCCTCCAGGTTGGCAGTGTATTCTTGGGCTCAAGCAGAGATGGGGTCGATGGACAGGTTGGGGTGATAGCCCTTATTTGCAAAGAAGGGCAAGACACTGGTAGTTGTGCTGGCACATTATTGAAGGCAAACTCTGCTAGTGGCAGGAGGTTGGACCAATCATCTTGTTAATAGCTGCAGTAGGTGTGGAGGTACTGCTCCAGCATCTGGTTAGTCTGCTTGGTCTGGCCATCATCTTCTGGGTGGTAGCCAGAAGTAAAGTGGAGAGTAATACTGAGGGTCTTACCAAGGGATCAGAAGAAGTGGGAGATGAACTCTGAACCTCTGTTGGAAGTGATGTGATTAGGTACTCTGTGCTTGGAGAAGATATGGGTCATGAAATCTTGTGCTAATTGTGGGGCAGAGATTGTGTCATAGGTCAGTATAAATACCACTTGTTTAGAGAGGTGATCTACAACCACTAGGATAGCAGTGTAGCTAGAGGATGGAGGGAGGTGCTTGATGAAGTCCATTCAGATTGAGTCCCAAGGGCGAGTGGGAATGGGGAGTTGCTTGAGCAGCCCATAGGGGCAGTGTCATGAAGTCTTGACTTGGGCACAGGTGGTACAGGAGCAGACATAGTCCTGTCATATCCTGTGCAACTCCATCCTCTGGACTCAACTCTGGCCTTGTTTCTCTTGAACTCCAGTGCATTCTCAACAAGCTTGCACTTCCAATTCTCCAGACTTGTACTTAGCAATTCTCCCTTACTGTACTTACACTGAGCAACAAAATTGTTCCAATAACTAACCCTAACACAGTGCATGAAGTGCACTGCAAGCACCTGTGGGAATTTCGCTTAGTATTGGTGGTACCAAACAATGTACAAACCCCTGGCTACAAATCAGTCCCTGGGTCATGTGATCTGGCCCAGGGGTAGTGGAGATATAACCATTTTAAATCACTTATGTCATTGGAACAATTTTGTTGCTGTTATATTGAAATGTGAAACTCATATGTTGCAATAGGATATTATGTCAGCATTGAGTCATGTAATGTATAAACAGTTCAACATAATGTAAACACAGCCAAACACCATCGCTTTTACCACTTCTTTCATCATGAAATCCCTTTTCACTGATCAAATCAATCAAGTTATTGCTTTTTTGGAATTGGGTCAAACAACTTGCCAGATCTCTGCTTCTACTGGATTCAGTAACTCCACCATCAGTCATATTCACATTGAACACTGTCCCAACCTTCCCAAAGCCACTAGTGGTTGTCCATCCATCATTTCCCCCACTAATATATAATATGCTATTTGACTTCTTGATACTGAAAAGGCTGAAAATGCTGTCCAGATTACCAAGACTCTTCAGGATGTCAAGAACAATTCCATCTCTCCCCAGACCATCCATCATCACCTAAAGAAAGCTAGCATGAAAGCTGTGGTGAAGCAGAAATGCCCACTTCTTTCCAAATGTTGTAGGAGAGAAAGGTTGGATTTTGCTTTGAGCCATCAGGACTGGACTGTGGATGATTGGAAACATGTTATATGGTCAGATGAGACCAAGATTAATTGCATTGGGTCAGATAGTAGGAAATGGGCATGGAAAAAGACAGAAAAGGGCCTCAGTGATAGACTTGTAGAGGGTACAGTCAAGTTTGAAGAAGAATCAGTGATGATATGGGGCTGCATGACTTGGGATAGAGTTGGAGTTGCTTGCAAGATGGATGGTAAGATGGATACTAATCTCTATATACAGATTTTGGAAGATGAACTCCAACAAACCCTGGTAGATTACAAACTTATCTCAGAGGATATTATTTTCCAGCAGAATAATGATCCCAAACATACCAGTAGGAGGGCTAAGGAGTGGTTGAAAGAGCATGGAGTTGAGGTCATGGTATGGCCTGCTCAGCCCCCAGATCTTAACCCCATAGAACATCTATGATTTCTTCTCAAAAGAAAACTAACAGAGTATTCTGAGCCAGCCAAGGGGATAGCATGCCTAGAAGGGTTCAGGAGGTCATCAAGGCCAATGGAAGATACACTTCATACTAATTTGCAATACCCCCAATATCAGCAACAAAACTGTTCCAATGATATAAGTGATTTAAAATGGTTATATCTCCACTACCCCTGGGCCAGATCACATGACCCAGGGACTGATTTGTAGCCAGGGGTTTGTACATTGTTTGGTACCACCAATACTAAGCGAAATTCCCACAGGTGCTTGCAGTGCACTTCATGCACTTTGTCAGGGTTAGTTATTGGAACAGTTTTGTTACTTACTATACATTCTCCATTTCTCACTTATCATGTACACTGCCTACCATGCTCATAGCCACCCTCCAATCCTGTGCTCCAGTTCAAATATCAACTTAGATTCTCCAGCTCATCCCTGACCCTCTGCTTGAGCCTCAATGGCTCTCCTCTGACCACTCTCAACTTTCATTGCTTACAACAAGGTCACTCTGACCCTTGCCTGACCCCTCTGTAAATACAGGGCACTGGACTTGTGACAAGGGCACACCACATAAGGTGAAGCCAAAGCCCTGTCCAAACTCCAGAGTTCCAGAGTTACCCTCAGAGAACTGATCTTGACACAAACTCAGTTATCTGAGTTAATAACATCTTTTGTACTTGAACTGCAACCTTGTGTGAAGCTATCAACCAATAACCTGTGCTTATGTAAGTCCTATTAGCCATCCTCTGTAGCCTATAGCATGCCTGTTTAACACCCCTTTCTTCACCTCATCACCTATATCTCTTTTTCTTCTCTTACTACTCCCTTTCAGAGATTACTTGCTTACATGCACAGCTTCTACCATGTACCATATTATCTTATTTTATTGTGTCATGTGATCTAATGACATTACTCAGGTGATTTCAGCTCATTGCTAGTATGCTCCTTGTGTCACCAGTCATGTTTGTGTTCAATTTCTAAGTAAAGGGGCAGTGATGCCCACTACACTAATCAACAATTATAGTAAAGTAAAGGAAATAAGGGACTTACCTTAGCTGCTGCCCAAGGAATAGCAAGAACAATTGAGGAAAGTCTACAGTAAGGTAATAGTATATACATATAAGGTGAGCAGAGATACATACATATGAGTGCTTACTCTGACCAACTCCAAAGTCACTAAATATAAGGGGATTGTAGCAAATGCTGTCAATGGAGACAGGGGAATAGAACAATCTAGTGGAAGTGTAACAGAAATCATTACAAATGGGATGTTACAATTCACTCCCTTGTACTCTTTTCTTTTGTTCCCCAGTTAGTCATATGGACTTATGCTACCTCCTTGTTTGGTTCTCTTGCACTGAACTTGTGTGTGTTTCTTTTACTCATTGAGTCTCTTGATTGGATAGCTGACTACTCATCTTTATCAGCCCTATGTACTCCTGTTTTCTCCCTATTTGTCATTATTTTCTTGCCTGTACTATATAAACCTGCCTCATAGGTAGCTACTCTTCAACTTAGACCTACTCAGCAATTGTTACACTTGATCCCGAAAGGTCAAGCGTGGACTCAGCTTAAGGAATGAGGACAAGAAGAACTGTCAGCGAGCAGCTACAGTGAGATGGGGACAAGGGACATAGCCTGCAACTAGCAGGGTCAAGGGGTTTGTCCGGCAACTAGCCAACAAAGGTTCACAGTTGAGGATCTTGCCTAGTGACTTGCTAGCAAGGAGACAAGAGTAAGAGCTGAGTGCTCAGTCAAGTGTTGAGCAAAGACACAGAAGGGAGAACAATGTAGATTGCTGAGTAGATCTAAGCTAGGGAAACAGTGTATCTATGAGGTGGGTTTATATACACAATGTAAACAAAGGAGGACAAATGTGGAACAACAGAGGGTTGTAGAACAGAGTAGAACTCAGTGAGTGTAGACAAGTCACTATATTGCTAGTACCTGTAGAACAGAGTAGAACTACAGTACAATTAGTGACAAGGAGAATGGAAATAACTATAACCTTACCTCAGTGAGTGTAGACAAGTCACTGAGGTTAAGGTGGAGTCCGAGACGCGGAAGTACTGATATGATTATGTAATGTATCTCGTGACCACACAACCATAATAGTCCAACAAGGGTAAATAAAGGTTATGAATCAGATAAGTCAGAGGATGAATGACGAAAGAGAATCAATGAGTAAAAGAGACACGAGGCCGATAAGAAAGGATCAGACGAGTAGCAAAAAGAGGATCAATGAGTAAAAGAGACACGAGGCCAATAAGAAAGGATCAGATGAGTAGGAAAAGGAGGATCAATGAGTAAAAGAGACATGAGGCCAATAAGAAAGGATCAGATGAGTAGCAAAAAGAGGATTGATGAGTAAAAGAGACATGAGGCTGATAAGAGAGGATTGGGCGAGGGGATCTAGAGTTTGAAGACTAAGTGAAAATGACAAAGAAAAGGAACACCATGGAATGTGGTGGAATGATAAAGGAGATGTGACAGAGTCACAGGGGAATACCTGTGGCAGTGTTGGCGTAATCTGTCGACAGGTTGCGCTAGGCAGGGACGGAGGTCAGGTAGGCACCGACAAGTGCCAGGTGGACTGATGTCGGGATGGACACAGATAGGTGTCAAGGTAGACGGGTGTTGGGGCAGACACAGATAAGCATAGACTGGGGACCAAGGGTGGTCGCTGTGTTTGTGGATGGTCTGGTGGTGTTAAGGTGGCGGTTCTGGTGGTGAACCAGAGGGGTCGTTTAGGAAAAAGAATAGGGGTCCTGTGTACATATGACCAAATCATAATAGCAATCATACCCTCTTCTCTGTGTCTTCACTCTACATTCAAGTGAGCACTTGGCTCTTAACCCTTATCTTTTGAAAAGCCATCTGAACAGGAAGTCCTTTGCTGACTGTCAGTTGGGCAAACCTTTGTCTCTACTATATAGCAGGCTATATCCTTCATCTCTCATCTCATGGTAGTCATAACTGACCACTTCACCTCATCCCTCATCCTTAGCCAAGTCCACATTTAACCCTTCAGGATCAAGCATAACATGGGGTATCCTGGATCTCCTAGTAATCTTGGTCAATTTACACCAAAATATGAATAGTCCACCTGGAGGACCAATTCAAATAGGCCAACTCAGTGGAAATTTGAACAAAGATTCCATAGAAGATGGGGAGTCCCTCAATGATACAACTAAACAACCCTATCTGTTATTGTCAAGAGCAAGACAACCAGGGAATATGTACATGTTACATCCTCAGCTTGTATCATGAGCTAGGTGTCAGAATAGTCCGTCTCTGACGCTTACCGAATGCGTACACCGGCTCGAAGCTTCTCTTCCCGGTGTTTTCGAGCGAGGTAAGCACGCCCCGCCCGACTCGTGGTCTCTCTCCCGAGAATCTCAGAAATCCAGGCGCCTGTTTCGGCAAGCAACGGGAGAGATACCGGACCGACGTCCCATTTCGAACCCGAAGTGTGCAATGATGTTCGTGAAGGTGCTGGGAAACAAGAAATGTTAACGTGGGACAGAGCAAGGGAGAGATAAGCTAACCAGAATATGGCTCTCCGGTGTCGCCGTAGAGAGACTCTCCTGTGAGGGCGTATACGACGTCCTCCGTGGCAACGTTCCCGGTAGCCCCGGGGGAATAAGGACAACCCCCAAGTCCGCCGACAGAGGCATCGAAAGAACGCAAGCCCATATCGAGCGCGGTGAATATGTTCGCAAGCGCTGTTCCATTCGTATCGTGGAACTATTCGCGATAACGTGAACCACATTGCATCTGATACAGGAAAGCAGAAGGAGATAGGCACTCACGTGTCCAGCAAGGCTACTTGGGTTTATTTCCTTAAAGATTTCTTCCAGCACTGCCCGCACACTAGCCGGCGTGCCTGTGCCCGTGGTATCGCCCAAGCTGACCTCGTAGCAACCGATCTGGAGCAGCTCTCTTACGACATCTCGCACCCTGCGAGGGTCAACGCGTCCTGAGTATGGACATGTGACAATGACCGACACATAACCGCGTACTTGGAGTCCCTTTGCACAGGCGGCGCGCGCCACAGGTTCGAGGCGCGCCAAGGACTCCAATATTGTGGCATTAGTATTTGCCCGTGAAAATGCGTCCGTTGCTGCAGTGAATATAGCTACTTCCGTCACTCGTGGTGGAGGTTTGGCGGTAGAATCAGGGGAGGTGGAAGCGGAGAGAACGCGTAAAACCTCATCGAGTCCTTTTCCGTTCGGTACAAGTACTGAAAGCTCAGCCTTTGGAATGGGATCAATTAGTGAAAGGACTTCTGCTGTTCCCGCCATCTGTTGTCACACGCATCACCGAGTTAGAATGGGATACATGTAACAAGGATGAAAGTGACGGACTTGAGGTACCCATTTCGGGCTGACGAAGCTACCTGCTTCAATGTTTCGCAATCCAGCCTGCCCGAGTCGGTTGATTAGTTCCGCTTTGATGTGAGGAGGAATCGCCCGCGGCTCGTTCTGGAGGCCATCACGCGGGCCAACTTCGATGATGCGTACGAAGTTGGATTTAGTGGAGTGATACCGGTTGCCATGCGGGGGGACATATATCAAGCTGACAGAGGATCGCTGCCTGCCTGAGACTCGTTTGAGCGCGCTAGAGAAAGGCATATACCTGCTTATGTAACGTTTAGGTCAGTGTTTTGCCAAGCTTGTTTGGAATTGATGATGATTATCCATCTAAGTACGCCACAATTACAACTCGGTAGGAATAACGATAGGGGTGGTCCATGATGTTTTTATAACTCAACAGTATCATAGCCAAGCTGTGGTTGGAAGCTGACTGCAGGTCACTTTCCGCCTGCAGCCTTAAATAGTGAAATTATCGTTGTCCACATGGAACAGCAGCGTTCCAACCTTCCTTGCTTCATTTGGGCCATCAGGACCAGGCAACAACGTCAGCCTGGTCTCGGGTCGGAATATCAATAAATGCGTCGACCCGCCAAAGTGAAACGACCCGATCTCATCCCCCTTCTTGACCTGATTCCCTTCCTTCACTTTCACCTTGGTCGTCGAAACTTCTCCAAGGCCAACTCCGACGAAGCACATCAATCCGATGTGCGGGTTATCCGACTCGATGAAGACGAGAGCGCGAGTAGATACGGCGGTAACAAAGGCCTGCGATCGGGAGATGACATCTGGATCCGGATTGTCGTCCAGACGCGCGGCGTAGTACGTTCCTGGGATAACGCACGTCTTAACGACACGTCCATCGACGGGACTATGCCAACGGTGGTAGTCTAAGGAGCTGAGAATCGCCTGGAAGACTGTCCCGCCAACAAGTTGGGACGTAAGCGGGTCGAAGTTAAGGATATGATTCAGGGAATAGGGCATTTCCTTGAGCCAGAACTCGTCCGTCGCCCGTACGTTGGGAACGACTCGGTACGTGATTGCCTCGCATGCGGCGTTGATGAACTCAGGGTTGTCAGGCGCGAAAGTGGGACGGATGCCTTCTCTGAACCGTCTGCCAAAGAAATCATCCCAGGACGTGAAGCCCATGTATGGCTTGTCGGGAGAGCACACGAACGCCTGCGCAAAAGGCATCCCAAGACGGTTGTCCTGTACCTGTAGCGCATCGGAACTGAACCAACCACTCTCTTTGAAGACCAAGACGTCGCACGACGCTGGAGAGACGAGGAACTTGGTCCACTCGTCAAAGATCTTGTGGAAAATTGCATTCACTTTTGGATTAGTGAAGGCATGATAGCCAGCCGGAGTGTTGCAGAAGGGAGCAAGGACGCCGTACATCGGGACACCGCTCACGAGTGGGCTGGTGTAGCTGTAAGTCGGCGCCATAGTAATCGTCCTATCGAGGACAGCGAGGAGTTGCATGTAATTCGTGATCTAAACCAAATAAAATCAGCCGACGTTAGTGGAGTGAATACAAACAAGAATTGCTTCAGTAGCCACTTACCAAAAGCTGGTCGTAACCCAGGTTTGGGCGAACCTGGTCGAACATCTCATGGAAGTCTCTGAATATGTCGGCGTCTTCCTCGATCAGTTTCTTGAATTCGAGCATGACGAGAGAAAGCTTTTTCTCGTCAACGTCACCTGTTCGGTTGCAGACACCATTGTCCATGAGCTGAGTGAGCAAGTCGCTCTGGTACATCCGGACAACGCGCCCGGGGTCCTCTGGGAGCCATCGGGAGATAGTACGAGGGGTGTAGGTCTTGGAAGGCATATTGGTTCAGCTGGGAAAATGGTCATCCGGATATTGTGCTAGTTGGAAAGGCTAACTCACAACGGGGGTAGATATGAATGGACGAAGAGCATTCGGACCCATTATATATCCTGAATACGACGATTATCGGTATTCTTATCATTTAGAAATTCAAAAAATGACAAGGCAGCCAAACCTGTGCTATTGCGTATGCTTCGTTGTGCAAGTAGTACGCAGTCTAACGTTTTGCCGAAAGTATCCGGAACGGAAAACGCAGGATCGGCGATTTCATTGCCATTGTTGTTCCTAGGAGAAGTTCCGTTTCTCCTGGTGATTTACCGGACATGAACTGTTCATCCTGTTTGCTGGCGCCTCCTACGGGATCTTGGCGCGATCATTCTCCAAGCAGCAAGAGGAACACTTTGAGTCTGAAAGTCCTTTTGCGATGTGGAGACGGACTCACTCTGCACACATCCCAGGTGGACCCACTTCACCAGTGACCACCGTTGATCTCGGCGGGGGAGCACAGTGCAGGGCCCTCGGACACCTCCGATGCGCTTGCAAAATGCCGCAAGCTCGCAGCACTGCAAACATCACAGATCGACATCGCGCGCTGCACACGATGGGGAGCTGAAATGCGTCCGTTTACCATACGATCAAGCTTCTTTAGCATTGTTCGCATCTCTCTCGTAGAGTATAACAAGTTTGAGGGATAGTACGGCATGGCGACGTTGGGTAGTAGGTCCTAGTGTAAGATGCGATTAGAAGTCTTGGGTTGAAACGTGCAGAGAGAGAAATTGTGCGACGGTTCCCGTGTTTCATTGCGGCACTTGTTCGTGTTGCAACGCCATTCCCGCAGCGAGCGGGATGACAATGTCGTTCCGACCATGAGCGCTTGAGCCCCGGTGAAAACTCCCCGTGCTTGAATCGGTCGGTGTGTGCTGATTGTGCGAGCAGATAGCATGTACGAAACAAACAATAGCGGGAATAAATGAGCACGACGTGAGACTAAATTCATAAAGGTTTGTGATAAAATATGCCCTCGTCTGCTTGGCCCTGCTGTCACCTGCTCAAATGTGTTCCCCCTGCACTTCAATGTGCGTGCGGATCAATTCATACGCTTGTATATGTGTTCTGCTGCTCAGATGCGCTTCTCTGTCTGTCCGAAAATGCGAATATACATTCTATTATGTTGAACTATGTACAAGGCCTGGTACATGCTACTATGCGCATCCATGCGAGGGTATTGAGGTATGGTATAACATGGTGAGCAATGTGAAAAAAGAATATATGGTGCAATGGGGACACCACTGAGCTAAAGGCAGATTGCCCCAGCCAACCAGAGTAACATGATAATGTCAGTACTGTGTCCATGTCTTATCATGTGTCAGAAACACTGTCACGGCATTTTGTGCAAGCGTGTGTGCCAACACTGTGAACTCCACATCAGACAATGTTGCATGCAACAGGAAGCTGCAATATACCTTTACTACCAAGAAGGCACGCTGTTGAGAGGACACGCGATTGCGCCGACAGTGAATCGGTGCAAGTGTTATTGCCAGAATCATATCAATACACAAATGGACTGAGACATCTGGTCATAGACGTTTCGTCGGGTTTATGACCGGGCATGTGTAAACACATAAACTGAATTGATCATAGCCACTTCTCACTGGGCATGACCGCTTGACCGCTTGATGATGCGGAAAATCCGGATGTTCACGGAACCACCGGACCGGTTAGAGGCATTTATGACCGCAATGTCACGGGACTCCCTTTTCATGGCTTCACCACTCGCGCAACCCCCGGCCCAGACGAGCGGTCTTGACTCATCTGCTCGGCTGCTTCGAATTCCACACTCGAGGAGATCTCGTCTATATGCCCTGCTTTTCTGTCTTCGTTCAACGGTCAACTTCAACGTACTACCCAGCGGTGTTGACTCAGTCCGGCACTCGTGCTCGTTTCCGCTTCAATCACCCATATAGCAGGTCGCCCCCGAGGTTCACACGGCCAATCTACCAGATGATGCCGACGCATGCCCGGCCTGTATGTTGAAGCACTCCGGAATAGCCCCTTGTGCTTCATTTCTCCATCCCAGCCGGTTGAGGTACGCGATTATACGTATATACAGCGCAGGCTGAAACTTACCAAGCCTCCGCCAACGAGGCTTGTAGTTGGATGTAATGAAACAATTAACACTATCAGCTCTCGGCGTGGGCCATCAAACAGTTCATGCCTTGGATCCGCAGCCAAGCACTAGATCTGCTCCGTGCCCCCGTTGGTTGCGGACGATGACATATTCATGCCAATTTCCACAGGAGCGTCGAATGACAGAACGGGCAGCATCCCTTCGAACAACAAATCTATTTCTGAGGACAAGTTCGATAAGTGATTCTTTTTATTTTGGTACTTCGTTTCGTGTGACGGCTGCAAGTGTGATGCCAAGATCTGGATCGGTTCGAAGCAAACATCGATACATCACCATACAGCAAAATGTAGCCCGACGGTCTTCTTCTGTGGTTTTAATATACTAACGACACATCATAATCTGCCTCTTCTTCTCATCGATTGCCGCGAGGACAAGTCTCAAGGATCGCAGGCTAGTTTGTCGCGGTGATTATTAACACCACTGCAAGCCGGTGAGCTTCCGAGGCCTCAGAGCTAGGCAGGCCATCCAAGAACCCTTGCCACGAACCATTTGCGAGCCAAGTTCTTTTCCGGTGGCCCCGAGGTATGCCCCTCAAGTTCGAGGCGGTGTATATCTATATCTCCTTCTGGACACCCCCAACAACCGAAAGTTGAGCTCTTCCATATGGCATTGTACCCATCGGAGCCCGTGGAGAATTGATAAATCAGGTCATAAGTGTTTGGAAGTTTACAGATCTCGTCGGTCTCGTTCATGAGCACAACCTGAATCTCATTACCAAAACGGGTTGCCTCCCACAACTAAGCTGAAGTAAACGAGCTTTCCGAAGACTCAAGTCGCACAGCCACTCGAAACTGAGTTGATGGCGCGACCCCGGGAAGTGCGCTGCCCTAGCCTGACCTCTCACTAGCCCCGGGTGGAGTATCTTCTTGGATGGTTGTTTTTCCCGGTCCAAAGTGCACGGAGCCGTAGTATTGATTCTTAGGCAGATGCGACCGCGTCAGCCTCGCGATCCTGCCGAACACAACAGAGCATCAAGAATCCGGTGATCAAGCTATCAGATACAGATTATCTCGAACACTTACTTCCTACGTGGGTTTCGCTCATATATGGACAAGCGGGGATCTTGTGGCCGATCATGGATTCCGAATACTCAAGTTTCCCGACGTGGGGTTGCATTTCGCCGCCGCCGTTGTCCACGGAGATGGAAGGTAGGCCGACAATGGCTTCGTCGACAGTACGCGCTGTCCAACTCATAGCGAAAAACGGTGACACCCCTGGGATAGTTTCGCTACTGCATCGAGTAATTCCGACAGCTCCTCAAACCCACCGCAAGCATCGGCGAAGATTGGCCACTCGTGCGATCCCGTCGCTTGTCGGAGGAGGTCCGACAGGCCGGTGGGTGGGCTAGCACCTAATCTCCCTGCGTACTCATCGAAAAAGCAAAGACATCCGTCACTCTCCGAGTTCCACGGAGTGCAATAATTCTCGTGACTAATGTCATGGCAGAATTACACTAATGTCTCGTTGTCCGCCATTCTGTTCCACGGATTGTTAACCACTGCACTACAGATCCACGACGAATCCGCAATTGCGTATAATATCGTAGGCCAGTACTGATTTTCAGGCTGTAACACGCATATTTGTTCAATGAATTCTACTCCATCACTACGCTAATATATGTACACCAGTTCTTTGAAGTGGGGTTCGTCTGTCGCCTACTGTCACTTGGCGGGCAGACTCATGTATAGTTGAACCTGCCCGACCGCGATGGTGCCTCACCTACACGATACATGAATTCCAATCGTCCTGAAACAATAATCTCAATCATAATTTACGCAGCCGCCACGCGTTTTCAAAGAAGTTGTCAATGAAATGATCAGTGGCATCACAGTTACGACCAAACCCCGAGAGCCCATCACTGAAATATGGCATGTATCCATCCATTGCTTTTATTGTCACCTATAGTATGCTGTCTCTTTGACAGGTCAAGTGGACACCCTTGTCCAATTCCTATCTTCTGAACTGCATCTTGGTGGTTGAGCCAACTTTTCATTTTCTCTAGTTTCCTCTTGCACTTTGCTGGAGGGATGAGAACATGGCAACTGGTAGCAGCTTGATCAACTTGACCTTTTCACATGTGTCTGACAGGAACTCTGAATTCAATACTGTTCTTGAACTCCTATCACATGTATCAGAAAACTAAGTAAAGGGCAGTGATGCCCACTCAGCTGCTGCCTAGAATGTAGCAGGAACAACTATATTCACCTAAGTAAAGGGCAGTGATGCCCACTATATTATTCAGAAAACAAGACTGGATAGTAAAAACAAAGTTAACTCATCTCAGCCACTGCCTAGAATGTAGCAGGAATGACTGAGGGGAGTCTTGAGAACAAAGGTGAAGATATATAATGTGGGCAGAGATGCAAGTAGTGTTGCCGCAGTTTCGGCTTGCAGCCAGCTTGGAGCCATTAGCCGATACAGGTCAACCAGGCCACTAAGGGGCCAAACTGTTTTTTCCCACACAGCTTGCAAGCCGGCAGTTCGGCTACCGAAACCGCGGTTTGTCGATCAGCCAAGCCAAAGCCGAAGCAGTGACTTGGCATAACCAACCAGCAGCCTGTTTGTTTTGGGACATTGTACTTTATACCTAGCTAATGTGCGAGATCAAGTATGTAGAGTCTGCAGGAAATTAGAATATGCACTAGGTACTACTTCCCGGCTCCTCTGACATCAATACACATAACCCAAAACATAATAAATAATCTGTATAACAAGATCTCCTTGTCAGATACATAACGCCCCAATTAAGAGGTCGTCCACCTACAAGTGCACAAGGACCGAGTTAGAATAGTGGAAAACAAGTTGGATGTGCGAACATTGGGAGACGAGTGATGCCACTCATGGAGTGGCGTGACCAGTCGTTTCAGTGAGCTGAGGTCTTGTGTCGGTGTCCTGTCGTAACTTCCCTCAATCGAGACCAGAAAGTCCAATCTTCATTGGAATATCCAGCTCTAATGGATGCTATCCAAGCAACAGCTAACCACAGGTTAACCATTGAAGAATGCATCCCATGAGTGGAGAGTGGCATGGCCAAATCATCTGCGAATCATAGATACCAGCAAAGCAAAGGCCAGCAAGGATGCACAGGAGTGAGGTATCGTAAATAATGCGGAATAAAAAAATGCGTACTAAGTGTCCATTATAGTGATGCGACCTGCAATCCAGGCAGGTATCCCAGCTGTGCAAGTCATCTCTGCAATAATGGTCCGTGAAAGATAATGTAACTGACATTGTGGGCGTTTTTGAGGTTCGAGACGATAGACAAGATCAACAATCAAAAGCTTGACTGTGATTGCTGCGACTGCGGCGGCAGCAGCAGCATGTCTTTTCTCGGCAGTGCCAAGCATCAAAGCCTCGTTGACGCTGGACCGAGAGTGAGTGATGTCGTAGATATGAAGTGGGGTAATGGTATGCATGTGCGGAGTTGTTAAGCCTCGTTCTCGGCTTGTTGCAGCCTCATCTGAAGTTGTTGGGCGGTCATCTCAAGGTACTTGACGTGAGTGATGGTGCAGTTGAGGAGGGAAACCTTGCTCGACTTCTGATTGGAGATGGGGAGGGCATCCTTGAGTCGGTGGTAACCATCACGAAGTTCATCACGAGGCCTCTGTTCAGGCTCAATGTGCTGATGACAAATGGCCTCACGGCAGACATCGGTTGTGTTCCCAGTGGTGATAGCGGGCTGGAAGTCGTCGTCATCAGAATCGCAATTGTCGTTACAAGCCTTGCGACCCAGGTCCTTGGCTGCCAGGTACGTAGCAGGAGGAGCAATTGAGTTAAAACGATGAGAACAAGTGATGGAAGCATATGGAATGCTGTGAACCGAGGAGTGAGTGCCACTGCCGCAACTGCGCCTGCCAGAAGTGATGCCCTCAGAGGAGAGTTCACCACCACTAAGGTTGTAGATGGCAGGGGGGGAGATGCTGTTGTCGAGTGAGGTGTAGGGGTGACTGAGTGAGGTGGTGTAGTTGGCCAAGGCCCAAGGGAGTGTGCGAGTACTCACCGATGGTGTTGGTCAGGTTAAGGGTGTTGAAGTCAAGATTGGGAGGTGAAGACGAGAAACCTGGCACTTGGGGAGAGGTGAGCCATAAAAGAAAATGAGAGAGGGTGACTACATACAAGCCATGGTAGAGACGCCGTAGGGGGACTGTAGGTACTGAAGATAAGGCTCGAGGTTGGACAGGGACTTGGAGTCGTAAGTGAAAGGGCCATCCATGAAGCAGATTCCGTGATGCCATAGGAATAGAATGTGAAGGTGAAATGTTTGAGGAAAAAAAGGGCTGGAGTACAAGGAGACCTGAGACACCGTTGGTTAAGGGTGATGAAAGCACGATGGTTGGGGAATACATAATAAAACTCTGCAAGGGATGATTTAGTGCTGATTATTGGGGGAAATCTGAGAGAAAAGAGCAGACAAGACGAGATTCAGATGCATCTGCTTGAATGGTAGTGGATGTGAGAAGTATTGGTGCACACTGATATAGTCGGAAAGCACAGTTACAATTCACCAACTCACTACGTGAGCTAAAACACGCTACATAATGTGTAAAGAGCAATGCTAGGTAGCCTTACGATTGAATCACTCGGCGGAATCCTCCTCAAATCCCTCCCCTTGTGCGACCAACACCATAACTTCATCCATGGCCTCGTCACAGTGGGGGCCAATCTGATATGTGCTGACAATTTTCACCAGGATATCCTGGTCAGGGAGGCCATCCTCAACCATGTCTCGCTCTGGCATGATCCAATCCTGTATAAAGTTTAGCTGATCTTTCTTCAAAAAGAACTTTGTCATTTGAAGGGCCTCCATCATGGTGGGGCTGAGGCGGTTGTGCCATTTCGTTATCGTTTCCGATCCAGACGAAAAAACTCTCTCAGCTGGTACTGAGGAGGCTTGAATCAGAAGGTAATCCATAGCGATGTGGTAGAGCATTGGGTAGGCGGTTTGCAAAATCTGAAAGTATTTCAGTGCGTTCCAATTTCTGAGTCTGAGAGTCTAAAACGTACCTGCCAAAACCCAATTGGATCTGTATTGGTTTGGATCTGAACTCCCAGGTATGCGCTCAGTTCTTCTTCGGTGCCAGCTGGAGTGGTAGTGTCGCCAGGAGAACCCGAATTGTTGGGTAGTGCAATTCCAAATTTTTCTGCTAACGAGTGGCCTTGGTTTCGGGATTTGATGGGCCCTGGGACTGTATCTACTGCTGCAGTCATGGTTTGCATCGGTGACTTGGCCCTATACACCTGCATCTATGGTGAGTGTTAGCAATGAGTGGAAGGCTAGGCCGACATGGTACACACCAATTCCGACACTATCCTCCTCGACCTGGCTTGTTGCTCGGGCGGCCAATTGTTCATGATATATGAGAGCCGAATATTTGGGTTCACAACTGATAGCTAGACATTAGTAACTTGTGATCCTGAGCAAGGATTAACGTACGCATAGCGACAATGTATGTCTCATTTTCGTGGAGACGATCATAGTACTCTTCTGTGCACTGTAAGCCTGGATAAACGAAGGGAGCACACCATGGTATCTTCTCAGCCAATAATTTCCATTGACTGATGAACAATTCAAATGATGGAATGACAGTGCCCAGCATAGGAAGACTTTCGGATGACATTGTTTCTTGAGCAAGGTAGGGGATCTGGGAGAGAGAATGTATTGGTGAGCGTCACTGTTGGTATACCGTAATACAAAAATGTACCTCAAGAACAAGCTCCATATCTTGTAGGATGAGCCATTCTGTTGGCGTGAGCTTGAGGTTGGCAATGTCGCACTGAGCCGGTAAGTTGAAGAAGTAATCAATGGCCTACAGAAGTGAGCCTTGTGACTTTGCGGCGCTGGTTTGGTGCGTAAAATATTACATACCGGCTGCATCTCCCGCAAGCAGAAGATCATTGTGCGAATGGAATCCCAGCGTGATTTGACGTCATGCAGGAGCTCATGCTCAGGAACGTCCACATATTCTCCACCTTCATCAGTCCACAGCTTCATAGTGTTCCCATTCTGGATGGTGCGTATGAATTCTTCTCGGCGAAGATTGGAAGCGCGAATGGACCTAACGATTTTTCGCACACGATTGATAGGGTCTTGGCCTAGGGCTTCAATGTAAGCAGCCTTGTCAATTGGCCCTCCAGATTCGCTGATCCAGGCTTCGTTGGGGACATCAAGGAATTTGCTCTGGTGATATCTTTCAGTGATGTGTTTTGAACACGTGTTAAGCACATGGGGGAGACACATGATACGCTATTCGTTGGCAAGGAATTGTATGCTGCGGGATGCAAGAAGTTCCGATAGCTTTCTCATAGCCATGCCATTATTAGCTGCATTGTCGAGCGTAATGTGCCCGATCTGACAAGCATTATCAATCCCAGAGTCAAGCTAGACTTTAAAGATACTGACCTTGTGAGCAATATTGGCTCGATCGAAGATTTGCAGTAATTTCTGGGCAATGTAATCGCCCGTGTGACTCCCAGGAACGTGATGAAAAGCAATTAGCGCTGCCCTCATTTGGAGCGCTAGATTTCGCGATGCACCAATCCAGTATGCAGTGACAGCCAAAAACGGTCTAGCCATTTTATCCGACCAGATGTCCGCCGTGCAGGAGATCCGGCCTTCCACATGCTAAAATGTGCATCAGGTAGACATTTGAGGTGATTCCATGGGCTCCTACCTCAAGGTCGTCTTTCAACATGAGAAAGTATTCTCGCCACGCATTGAGGATAAGCTCCCGCATCTTCGTTCTTCCCGGAATGTCGGAGTCTCAGAGTGCAGGTTGAAGCAATCAAAGTAGTCGTCTAAATTCAGGGCATTCTACAACGTTGATAGACTGCGAAGAACGTCAGTATGCGTTAATGAACCACCAATTCTCAAATGGAAGTAGTATGTACCTGATCATCAACAATGATGAACCTTGTGAGGAAATGCACTAGGGTCGAGGGCGAATATTCAGGTAGGTCATCTGTTGAGGACAAGCCTGAGCCTGTGCGCTGGGGACAAACATCGCCTGTTGCTCATGGAGGAGCAGGCGGTAGGTTACGAATAGTGACACTGGGTTGGCCAAGAGTGTCTCATAGAGTCCTGAACATATAGCCCATGCTGAATGCGCTCTCGACGGATTTAATGAAAATTGGCCAGCCATGCTTCTCTGCCAGCTCGAGGAATTGGACCATGTGAAACTTTTCGATGTGCCCACGAAGGCCAGAGTTCCCGGTCTTGGGGCTGTAGACATATTGATGGTTGGGGAACTTCTCCGGATTAGAATTCTTCCAATCCCTATGCTGATCGTTAGTACCATTAATGTACAGCATGTACAGTCAACTACTTACCTGCAAGGGATACATATTGGGCCTTCATTTTTACGTCTTTTGAAAAAGTGGTGGACGTCTCTGGCACGTTCCATTGATTGAATGGACTCAAGGGGGTTGAGCATGCTACTGGTCGAACGTTGTGTATCTGCTGCAGCATGACAAGGCACCCTCACTCGAGGTATGGGGGGTTCCCTGGATTCACCATCATCATCCAACCAGGAGTATACCTCGGGTTCAGGGTCAATGTATTTAAATTCTTGCTCATCCAGACTTGGAGGGTGATTTCGGGGAGGAGGATGGAGGATGGCCCTCGCAGCTGGCAGTGGAGCTTGTACCGGGTCTACCGGCACAACCAGATCTGTATTTTTGCCTTCATCACTTGACTGGACGTAGCGGCGAGGACGACGGTGAGGACGGGGACCAAGGGCCTCTTGGGCAGTAGGTTGAGGGTCTGAAGATTGTGTTCAACAATTACGAGGAGCCATTTGAAGTTGCAACGCACCTACAAGAGGTTAGTTTTATATAAGTAGAAACCTTGAGGCGATACTCATCGATCAACTCGATACGGTACAAACAAAACGTGTTGATGATAAGGTCGCAATTACCAAAAGGACAGTCAAGATCACAGCAACCATAAGGCTCTGGTCTCTCACCTGCACATATTATACCCGGGAGAGTTCGACTAGCATGGTCAGCATGACGGTCACCTCGAGACTTGTGTGGATATTCCTAGGGCCTGGGGAAAACATGGCCAGTGAGTACTGGACATGTCGAATGCAGCAGCTGTTGGAGTTAGATATCTGACTAGCACTAACAATTTTGAGAAGTCACTAGCGCGAACACAGGGCATGACTCATAGGCAAAGTACAGCCTAATTGGTCGATAGCGAGAGTGATCCCATGAGAAGACAACCATACGAGCCCAGTGAAGCTCCGAATGGTCCAATCAAAATACGAATCATCGAAGGAGCTTAGAAGAGACGCATGGACCATGTGACACACCTGTTTCAACTTGAGGTTGACTGCCATTCAAAGCCCCAGCGACCCAGACTACTGTCCATTGCTTCAAGTTTCCTGAGATGAGCACAAGCCTTATCCCAATCCGTGTTAACAGCAGATTTAGAGTAAAAGAGCTACTTGGTACCGGGACTTACGGTATGTTCCACTCGCAGACAGCCCAGCGTCCGGGCTTCATGTGTTGTCAACTAATGAGCACCTCCCAGCAAATGTATACAGAGCTGTGAATATCATCATGCACAAGTCTTACGTGATCAAGCTTGAACTTTCCCCCGACGGAGACTCGTCTGTGGAGCATGAGTATAGGATCCTGAAGAAACTTGAACACAGCGAAGGAATCCCTCGAGCGTACTGGTTCGGCAGAGAGGCCAGTTACAATGGACTAGTCCTGGATCTTCTCGGCCCTTTGTTACATGATCTTATTAACAAACACAAGAAGTTTCACGTCCCCACCGTTGCTCACGTTGCAGAGCACCTGGTAAGTCAGTTTATGCCAATTGGCTTGGTGCTCATCACAAATGCTTCCACAGATTTCTCATTTACAGTTTATACACAGCTGCGGTTACATTCATGCCGATATCAAGCCGCAGAATATCCTGACGGGCCTCGGTGACAACACTCTAACCATCTACGTCGTTGACTTTGGAATTGCGAAACAATATTGCGATCCAATAACCACGGATCACTTTCCCTTTGTTTGTGCTGGGCGCCCTACCGGGACTCCTGCTTTTATGTCAATCAATAGTCACTTGGGAGCTCAGCTGGGACATCGCGACGATGTCGAATCTCTCGCATACCTTCTTGTTTACTTGTCAAGCGGTTCGTTGCCGTGGATGGATTCTTGCTCCATGAAACCTTCATTGATACTCGAGCTGAAGCAAAAGACTCCAGTCGAGGTGCTGTGTGACGGATTGCCTTGAGAACTTGCCGCCCTGCTCACCTACACACGAACACTCTCCTTTTCAGAAGAGCCCAATTACGACTACATGCGATGGATGTTGGCAGCTCTCCATCCCAAGTCATCAAATTCGTCCACGCTCTCGCATGATCTTTGTCTCGATGAACCTGTCTCACGGCCTTTGTCACTGCCGTCATTTCCTGATGTTGGACCAAAAGATCCAGACCCTGCTGACGTCCCTCTTCTGTTGTCTGTGCAGGAGACGAATATAACTGCCCCCTCCAACAATGCGGCTCCCCATCCCCCCTGTCATCGCAAACAGTGAATGACAGCTCGATTGTCATCAGCAGGTCGAACAACCCAAGCACCCAAATGGATGTATGTGATTTTTCTAATATTCTCGTCTGCCATATCTAATACAAGCCATGGAAGTTTGCGATCCAGCTGCCTGGCTGCTTCTGCTATGCCTAGCACACTGATCTAAGTCCTAGATCACGACGGCGCCCGTCCCCACAACTTGCTTCTTGGGTTTGGCAGGATCTACTCAAGTCGGGGAGTGTTTTTTTACTTCGTTTATTGACTTGTTCCTTGTATGTACATTGACTGTAATCGACTTACGGCCGGCTGCAGCCGGCCAACCGCTGTTATCAGCTGAAGAACGACTTTGTCAGCTGGCCGAACTGAGCCATGCTGACATGATTGGTCCCAAGACTGTGCCCGACCTAATTGCCGCTTAAGCTGACAGGAACCGAAGCTGGTTGAGAGTTAGCTGAGTCGCGGCAACACTAGATGCAAGTGCTAACTTCAACCAACTCCAAAGTGAAAAGTGTGAACTCTGTATGTGAATAACAAAAGAGAATATAGTTCCAAAATGTTAAAAGTGGTCAGTACTAAAATAAAGTTAGGAATGGAGAAGTGTAATGATTATCAAGAACTAATTAAAAGGGCAGTGATGCCCACTACACTTCTTAGTAAGTAATACTAAACAGTAAAAGTAAAGTAAACTCACCTCAGCCACTGCCTAAGATGTAGCAGGAACAACTGAGGGAAGTTCCGAGAACAAAGTAAGACTATATAAAGTGGGTGGAGATGTGAGCACTAACTCCAGCCAACTCTGAAATGGGAAGTCCAAAATCCATAAGTGAAATAATAAAGAGGATGTGGTTCTGAGACATTGGAAGCAATCAGCACCAAAGTAAGGTTAGGAAATGGAGGAGCACAGTGGTAAGTACCTCGAGCACTATTTAGATCTAACTTCTGGCACTCCAGCACATGGTGACTGGCCATGACTGACCATTGTGAGAAACTAAGTAGAAAGGCAGTGATGCCCACTATATTACTCAGTAAATGATACTAAATAGTGAAAACAGAGACAACTTACCTCAGCCACTGCCTAAGATGTAGCAAGAATGACTGAGGGGAGTTCTGAGAATGAAACAAGGGTATATATAAGATGGGCAGAGATGCAAGCATTAACTCCAACCAACTCCAAAAAGGAAGTCCAGAATTCATAAGTGAATGACAAGAGGGGGCACGGCTCTGGGACAATGGAAGCAGTTGGCACCAAAGATAAAGTTAGGAATGGAGGAGTGAAGTAGTAAGTACCTTGAGTGCCATTTGGGCTCCAACTCCGGGCACTCCATTTCAACAACTCTGCCTGGGGTACCAGACTCCGGTGCGCAGCAACTGACCACAGCTGACCATGCCTAGTCAGAGTTTGATAGGAGTGCTCAGAGTACTTCAGAGTTGTAGTTCTTGATAACCATGACTAGTCAGAGTCTGATAGGAGCACTCGGAGGACTTTGGAGTTGTAGTCTTTGATAATAATAAGTACCTTAAGTGCCATTAGACTCTACTAGTGATGTTAGGGCCTGGGCCTGGCCTGAAAGCCCAGGCCCAGGCTTTGTAATGTTAATTCTAATAGTATAACCCTGGTCTTAATGAAAGTAATGGCCAAGATTAAAATATCATTGAGAGCTATAGCAAATGAGAATAAAAAAATATAATAGAATAATAAGAAGTTGAAAAAAATTGAACAATAGAAGCTATCAACCAGAGCTAAAAAATACAATGGAATAACATAAAAAAATGATTGACTCAGCAAAAGATAAGTCAGGAGAAGAGTTAAATCCAAAAAAAAATCATAACACTAGTCACTATCTTTAGAAAACTCCAAATTCCAGTCTTTGCTCTCTTTATTCTTGTTTTTATCCATCTCTCCATTTTCTTTCTTCTCTTCTTCTTTCTTCTCTTTTTCTATAGCCATCTCCAATGCAGAGCAAGGAGCTGGCTCATGAAAGATAAGATCATAACTATGCATGATACATAAAACTTAAATGGCCTCCACAATGTCTGCTTTCAAGCAATTGCAATACTTGGTGATAGTTAGTGCAGCAGCAGAAAATGCTCACTTATTAGAGACAGAGGAGGCCATAACAGCATGATAGTCATTAGCAAGAGAAGCCCATACAGGATATTGCTAAGCATTTATCTAAGAAAATTTAAATATATTTAATATAATAAAAAATATATTGTACTTACTTCCCACCATTGGATTACTGATATTTCCTCAGGAAGAGAATGGACAGAGTGAAGATAGAGGTTAAATTCCTCTTTCCAAGGAGATTGAAAACTAATCTCATCCTCCTCAGAGATCTCACTCTCTTCACTAGAGAGTTCTCTTAAAAGTATACCAAGCTTTCCCATTTTTTGCTAAGTAGCAGTTAAAGGTTTTTTCTGGCCATAAAGCTTATGAAAGTATTTCTGAAACTACATATATATTAGTAAAGTCTATACATAAATATATTCTCTTACCAGCTGCTTGGTATTCTCCATTACTTTTGTATAGGACTCTTCCTCCCAATACTTTTTGAAATAGGTATCCTTTTGAGTAGGATTAAGCACTATAAATTGTTAAATAATATATTCAAACCCAAACAAAAACTTACATATGTATAACCATGGTATAAGCATCAGAGGCAGCTGTGTGATCATAGTATTCCACAATCTTGTTGATAGCTGCATTTAGCCCATCATGAAAATCATGATACTTATAGGACTGAGAGTGGGTTGACCAAGCCTTATGAAGAGCTTCTAGAGCAGGAAGAGCATGCTGAAGAGTAGAAACACCATCAAAAGAAAAGCTCTGCTGAGCATAATCTGCCTACTATAAAAATATTAGTAAAATCATGAAGATAAATAATTAACTTACAGCTAATAGCTTAGCAAACAATTCCACTCTTTTTCATTCCTCATTTGTCAACTTGAGTTGATCAATCTTTTGCCTTTTAGCCAGAGTCTCTGCCTTTAAGGCTAGCTCATAGACAAAAGTATCTATAGCCTAATTCATATTAATATTAATAAAGACATTAAAAGAAAAACACTGACTTTTCTCTTCTTTTCTGCTCTATCAATCATTATATAGGTAGAAGACCAATATGTAGGCATATCCACCAGAAGATTAAGAACCTCAGAAAAACCAGACTCAGAAGAACAAAGTTGAATATCTCTGAATAATTGCTTTCTCTGAGCAGATGATCTGGCTTATGAAAACAAAACAATTAGATATATATTCAGAGAAAGAAATAAAGACTTACCTTGACTGCAATTGCTCTTATCAAACCTATCTCATTTCTATGATCACCTTCAGATATAGTCAAATCATTCTTCTCTGGATTATAGAAGGAAGTTTGACTATAGGTAGAAATAAGAGCTCTTGTAGCTAGATGAATGATATAGGCTAAGCATCTAAACTCTCATATAAATAAATAATTTTGACATTGATCAAAAACATACCTAATACAATGCTTGTTTCTTACCCATGGCTTATTTGTATGAAGATAAATTCTTCTACCAAATTCTATTACAGCTGTTTTCATAAATATACAGAATTGTAAAAAAAAGTAGAGATGTGCTTTGAGAATACCCAAGGTAAGACCCCAAAACATTTGATCCTCTCTCAGATGGGGAAGGATGGCAAATGTTATCCTAACCAGTTTGGATCCATCAGCTTGATGGAGGTCAAGAGTTGTACTCTCAGGCCAAACTTGAGTTATATGGGCTGTTTCATGCCTTATGAGCAGTTTGTATCTTTGTTTTCAGACTGTCTAATTTCACAATGGAGATGAATGCCAAGTACATCAAGGGGATGATCAATAACCCCAATCTCCAGCCCAATGTGACCATCAACTGGTGGATCACAGTTATTCTGTTGTTTAATTTCCATCTCATTCATATTCCAGCTACTCAGCATACTGGTGCTGATGGTCTTTCCCATTGCCCACTGTCTGATGATGACTCACCTGAGAATGATGATTTTGAAGATTGGTTGGACAATGCATATTCTTTTTCTATTTTTTTATTGAACAATCACACTTCTTTTTTATTCCCTCCTCACCAGTTCAGAAATTTCTCTCATTCTACCCTGTCCCCACATCCTCTATCTGTCCTCATTGCCAGTAGTCCAGGTCTGGTTGTCAACAGTCTGTCACTCCCTCATTCAGCAAAAGCTGTGGCAAAGAACACCTGGATTGACTGGATCCATGACTTCCTCAAAACCTGTATCTGCCTGGCCAACCTATCAGACACTGAATTCATCTCTTTCATCAATACTGCCATCCACTTTTTCATTCTTGACAGATTGCATTACTGTTGTGAACCACATGGCCACCACCAACTCATTGTACTACTTGACCATCAGTACAATCTTATCTGCAAAGCCCATAACACACTTGGTCACAAGGGCATTTTTTCAGTCTGTACCCACCTCCTCCTGCAATTCTGGTGGCCCCTCTTCATTGATGACATCAAGTGGTACATCCATACCTGTCATGAGTGCCAGATCTGGCAGACTCAGAAGCTTCACATTCCACCAACACTACCAGTTGTCAGTGGCCTTTTCCATAAGGTCCACATTGATACTATGGTCATGCCCTGGTCTGGTGGCTACTGCCTCATTGTCCAGGCCTAGTGTATCTGGAGTGGTAGATGCTTCAATCCAAGAATGTGTCTGCCATTGTGTCTTTCATTTTTGAAGACATCCTCTGTCATTGGGATGTGGTATCAGAGCTCATTACTGACAATGGTCTGACTTTTATTCAGGCAGTCAAGTTTTTATCTGGCTGGTATGGCATTAATCACATCTGGATTTCCCCTTACAATTCTCAGGTGAATGGTGTGGTTAAACAGCATTATTGTGATGTCCAGGAGACCATTGTCAAAAGTTCCCTGGAAGGGGAGGTGCATTGGCCAGCCACCACTCACTTGGTGTTTTGGGCAGAGCAGGTCACAATCATGAAGTCAACCAGTCTCTTGCTGTATTTCATGGTACACAGCATCAAGCCATTGTTTCCCTTTGATATCGATATCAAAGAGGCAACATTTCTCCTTTCTGTGCCAGGTGCTGACCTTGTCCCAATGTCTACCCTGATTGCTTGGTGAGCCCACCAGCTTCAAAGCATTAGGAGGACATAGATAAAATTCACAAGTGTGTCATTGCCTCCCAGTATGTGTCCATCAAGCAATTTGAGGTGTAGTTCAAGAATCAGATCCAGAAGCAAAATTTCAATCCAGGTGATCTCATCCTGGTCTGAAATACTCATATCAAAAAAGAGTTGAAATGGAAAATGAAGTTATGGTATCTTGATCTGATGGTGGTCCTTTGCCGGACTGCTGGAGGGTTATATCTGTTGGCAGAGTTGGATGGATCCATGTTAAAGCTCAGATATGTGGCCTTTAGGCTGCTATCTTATCACTCTCGAAACAAGGTATTGGTGCTGGTAATGGATTTGACCAGACTTGACAATGACAAGCTCAATGAATACCCAGCCAAAAAAGATTTGGAGCTGGACAGTGATATTAATCAGATATGGACTCATTTTTCATTTTCTCTCATCATTATTGCTATATATACATTTTACCCCAGGTTTCATCTGGTGACCTCATATCTCTGATTTCTGTCACTGAAAAGAACAAAAACAGACAATCATACAATATATCTATCTCTCTCTTTCTCTTCTTGCTATCATCGCTTGTCAAACAAAAAGAAAAACATAAACATGTGAAAAACATAAAAACATAAAAATATATCTGAATCCATTATCAAACTTGGTCTCTTGTCAATCTTATTTAGATATTCATTTTCTGATGCACGTAGAGACTGAGCACACCATTAACCATTTATTTTGTTTAGAATCTGGTCATATCTGGTATCCAGATTAACCCATGCAGGGATAGAAGTGAAAGCAGCTGATGAAAACAAGTCAGGTGGTACCCCACATCAAGATTATCTTATCTGAGTTTGATTTCCTATTTTTATCTTATCTTATCTTAATCTTATCTCTATCAATCTTGGACTTATGCATACCTTTCTTATCACTCAGGGGAGATACTATATCAGACTTGGACATAATCAGATGTGGACATGGATATGGATTGGATTTGATAAAAACAAAAATAAAATGGGAACTATCTATGAGGTGAAGCCTACTGACTATCCACCCAATGCAGCCTTCATTGTTGCCAGCTCAGCCCTGACCTCATCAAAAACTGCCAGCAACTCCTTCACCTGGGCAGTGACATACAGCAAGTTGCTGTCAAGCAGTGCCACCATCTGGAATCTGGTCTTGCAGACTTCTGGGTTGACCAGCATGGGATAGGGCAGCCAGAACCAGGAGTTGACCACCAGTTCCTCATCAATAGGGTCTCAACTGTCCTTCTTTGCTTCTTTGCCTTTGCTCTCTGATAGATCAACCATGAGCACTAGAGCCCAGTTTTGGCATAAACAGACTGGTCGCTCTGTTATCTGGTCAGTTTTGTCTACACTGGGGATACAGCTATGCACCTGGGGCCTTGCTCTTGCCCTTCCTGTCCCTTGTCACTTTCCCCTCATTTGTCACTTTGGGTTTGGTTGCATTTCCCTCCCAGCTGCCCAACTTCTTGCACTTGGCCTTGAGCCCCTGGCATTGTCCACACATTTGGCTCTCTGGTCCACAACACTCGACTTCAGCTCATGCACACCCACCTCATAGGTAATGTATGGTACTCCCACTGAGGTCTTCTCTTGGGGAGGGGCCATTTCTTCCTGCTTGTCATCATTATCATCTAAAATTATGCATTGCTGCTGAGTACACCATCAGTAGAATCTGCCCACACACAACCAGGCTATGCACCTTGGCTCACCTCCTCAGGCTTGGGTGGGGTACTAGTGTTCACAGTCAAACTTGTCCCAGCCCCAATGGATGGGCCTGCTCTTGTTCTAGTGATAGCCACCACATGTTCAGCCTCTTCCTTGGCCTGCTGCTCCTCTTCATGACATTTTTGTCAGTCCACCACTTCAGCCTTCCATTGGTTTGCCACTTTGTTTGGTTCCTTAATCTTCTTGGCAACCCCAGTGTCCAGGATCACCTCAATTCCATGCCTACACACATCTCATAGGTAGCCTAGCACATGTGACTAAAGTAGGTCAGCAAACAGATCAAGCAAAAGTAATCCAGGTGACATACCAAGGTGTTTTCCCACTCTACTACCCACATGGCCTTCTCCTCCTCCAGTTCATCCTTGTCATCTGGGACTGTCTTGGAGACATCCAGGATGAGTTGGTCGGCCGTCTTGAGGTGTTCATAGGTGATGGCCTGTGGGTCATCTTTGGCAGGTGGTTGTGAGAAAGTGTGTATAGCATTGAAGTCTGACATTCTTGATGCAAGAGTGAGGGGATGGTGGAAGTTGGAAGGAAAGAAGTTATGAACAGATACATGAGCCAGTAGACACTTAGCATAATCTGCTTGCATTGTGAGTCTATCATCTGCCTACCACCTACAGTCTCCTACAGTTGCAGAACCCTCTTTCCAGCCCATATAAGCATCCATCAAGAGTCCTAGTTGTGTCCAGAGTCCATTGGTACCATCCTGAGGTCTGTCTGTCTGTTTCTTGTTATATCTGCTATCTAGACTCTACTATCCAGTTCCAGACTCATATGCATCCATTCAATCTGGTCCAGGATCACCCACTGGATGGTCTATTTTTACTTATCTTATGTCAGTTTCTGCCTATCTTTGTTTTCTTTCATGTTTTGGACTATGATATATCATTTTATTGACACCCCAATACTTAGAACCAAGTATCCCTTCATAGGGCCTCATGCATTACCATAGCTACTAAGTCCAGGGAATGCCTGGACTATAAAAAATGTGTATTGAGATCTCAAATCTCATCAACCTTTTCCCCATTGGTCACTCTCATCGTCTGAATCATGCTCATTATTATCATTATTGTCCTTGCCATCATCCTCATTGTCATTTGTCTTTGTCTGGGTCCTTGTCCTTGACCTCTTGTTTGAATCTGGCCCTTGTCCTTGGCCATCAGTTAGTACTTGACCCTTGTCCTTGGTTAGGTTTTCCTATTTTGATCCTTGTCATTGTTCCAGGTCCTCGTCCTCAACCCACCATTGCTATCTGGCCCTCGTCCTTGGCCTCATCTGTTGGTATCTGGGCCTAGTTTCAGCTGGATTGTCTATTTTCATCACTCACTATTATTTGGATTCATTTCCTACTGCTCTCATGTGCCAGGGTAAGTCATAGCTAATCTGTTCTCACACTTACCCTACACTTCTAGAACCCCTTGAGATGAGGAAACTCACCCACACACACCACACCCCCACACCCTCTAACTACTTACAGCAACCACCTCCACCAAGAAGGCTAAAAAATAGTCAGTGGTCTCTGAGACTCTGCACAACTTGGAGACCACATTGACTCCAGCTGTGCCTCTATGGAGGTTTGTCTTAATGTGTCTGCTCTTTCTGACCCAAACTCTTTGACTCCATCTATCGATATTGCAACACCTTCTATCTCCTCTATTTTCACTTTAGTTGATTCCAGTTTCACCCATTGTTTTGTAGATTCTATATTTGTAAATAAACATTCACTTGAAACCTACTCCATTCCTTCACTTCAACTCCACCTTCTCAACAGAACATCCAACTGTTATGCTTGATCCCGAAGGGTCAAGTGTGGACTCAGCTAAGTGACGAGGACAAGAAGAACTATTAGCAAATGGCTATAGCGGAGTGAGGACAAGGGATGTAGCCTGCAACTAGCAGAGTCAAGGGTTCGTCCGGTGACTAGCTGATGAAGGTTCAAGGTCGAAGATCTTGCCTAGTGACTTGCTAGCAAGGAGACAAGGGCAAAAGCAGAGCACTCGGTTGAGTGTGGAGCAAAGACACGAGAGAAGACAAGAAGGTATATTGCCGAGTAGGTCTAAGCTGGGGAACAGTGTACCTACGAGGCAGGTTTATATACAAGGTGTGAACAAATGGAGATAAATGAAGAGTAACCAAGAGTAAACAAAGCTTGGGAATCAAGTGGGTCAGAGGATGAATGGCAAAAGAGGAGCAATGAGTAAAAGAGACATGAGGCCGATAAGAGAGGATTGGGCAAGGGGATCTAGGGTTCAAGGACTAAGTGAGAATGACAAAGAGAAGAATGTCGTGGAATATGAAGGAACAATGGGAGACATGACTGAGTCACAGGGGACACCTTTGGCAGCATAGGTGTAATCTGTTGGCAGGTTGTGCTGGGTATGTGAGGATGGATGCCGGTTAGGCACAGATGGGTGCTGGGTAGGCAGGGACAGGGGCCAGGTAGGCAGGGACAGGTGCTGGGTAAGTATGGACAGGTGCCGGGTAGGCACAGACTTGGTAGAGTTAGGGAGGATGTCCTTGGGTTGGGTGTGAGAGTGGAGTCGAGGGAATGCCTAAGAGCCAAGGGTGGTCATGGATGGTCCGGCAGTGTTAGGGCAGTGGTTTCAGTGATGAGCCAGTAGGAAAAAGAATAGGGGTTATGTGCTTATATGAGCAAATCGTAACACCAACACAATGATCACTCATGCTGTCAACCTCTCTCTCCACTTTCCATCTGACAATGTCACCTCCAAGACATTCTATGTCACTCTGTTGGACTTCTCTTGCACTCTAGTCCTTGGACATATCTGGCTTATCCACCACAATCCATTGATTGACTGGGTATTGGGCCATATCAGCTTCTGAACTGGTCCACTATGAGTGCCAACATCCCAGGTACCTTCCTCTGAGAATCCACCTCTGCCTATCTCTGACAGTGTGCCTGGCTCCTCAACTCCATCCTTTTCCAACATACCTGCTCCCCACATCTCCTTTATCAATGCTGCAGCCTATGCCCATGCATGCAAGTTTGAAGGAAGCTCCCAATTCATGATGTACCTCTGTCCTGAGGACCACACAAAGCTCCATGCAGCTACCCTTGCATCTCTGTCATCTCCACCAGATCTCTCCAGTGTCCCTTTTGACTATTACAACTTTGCTGATGTCTTCAGCAAGTCCAAGGTGACTGAACTCTCTCTTCACTGGGAGTTTGACCTTAAGATTGATCTGGAAAAAGGAGCTTCTCCTCCCCTAGGTACCATATACTCTCTCTCCCAAACTGAGCTCAAGTTTCTCTGTCAGTTTCTTGATGAGCATCTCAGCTATGGTTTCATCCAACAGTCCAGCTCCACCCATGGAGCTCCAGTCCTCTTTGTCCACAAGAAGGATGGTTTGCTCCATCTGTGTGTCGATTTTTGCAGCCTCAATAAGCTTACCAAGAAGGATCACTACCCTCTCCTGCTCATTTATGACCTCTTAGATGCTCTGTCCAAGGCACACATCTACACCAAACTTGACCTCTGCCATGCATATCACCTGGTCTGTGTTACCAAAGGCAATGAGTAGAAGACCACCTTTCACACTCACTATGGTGTCTTTGAGTGGTGTATCATGCCCTTCAGACTTACCAATGCCCCTGCAGCATTTCAGAGGTTTGTGAATAGTATCTTCAGTAATCTGCTCAACATCTGTATCATTGTCTATCTTGATGATATTCTACTCCTCTAACACCAAGTCTTATAAGAAGCATGTCCACGAAGTCCTCTAATGCCTCTGTAAGCACAGCTTGTATACCAAGCCAGAGAAGTGCAAGTTCCACACCAACTCCATCAAATACCTTGGATTCTGCCTGTCCACCAATGACCTTTCCATGTCCTCTGACAAGGTCAAAGCCATCTCTGACTGGCTGGAACATCACAAGGTAAAGGACATTCAGTCCTTTCTCAGATTTGCCAATTTCTACTGTCATTTCATTCATAACTATTTCAACATCATCATTCCACTCACTTGCCTAACCTATAAAGAAACTCTCTGGCAATTCACCAATGAATGTTGCTTCACCTTCAATGCCCTCAAGGTTGCCTTTACCTCCATGCCTATTCTGACCCATTGGGTTCCCAACACCCCTTTCATCATCAAGACCAATGCCTCCAACTACACTATAGCCAGTATCCTGTCTGTCATCTGCTCTGACAATGAGGTCTGCCCTGTCACCTTTTTCTCCCACACACTGACCTTCCTAGAATTGAATTACAATACACATGACAAGAAGCTACTGGCCGTCTTTGAGGCCTTCACCCATTGGTGCCATTACCTCAAGGGCTCCACTCTCCTGATTGATGTGGTCACTGACCATAAAAATTTGGAATATTTTACTTTCTCTAAGCTCCTGACCAGGTGGCAGACCCACTGGTCGGAGTACCTTTGTTAGTTCAACCTCACCATCCACTTCCACCCCAGTTGCCTCAGTGGGAAACCTGATACTCTGACTAGACACTGGGATGTCTACCCCAAAGAGGGAGATAGTAACTATGCTCACATCAACCCTCACAACTTCTGCCCCATTTTCACCCAGAAACAGCTTGCATTGTCCCTACAAGCAACCTACCTCCTGGATTCCACACTCTGCACCTTTGTCACTGTTGATGTAGTGCAAATACACTCCAATATCCATTTCTCCCTATCATCTGATCCTGTGGCTCAATGCCATCTCTCTGACTCCTCTGATCCCCATTGGTCTACAGACTCTGACAGACTTCTCTGTATCAACAGTAGGATTTATGTCCTGGATGTCCTAGATCTCCCTCTCCACATCCTCTACCTGAAGCACAACCATCCTCTATCCAGTCACTTCAGGATTAACTGCACCCTGGAGCTGGTTCACAGAGAATATACCTGGCCTGGTGCAAGGACATTTGTCAAGTTTGAATATATGTACAAATGATATAAGTGTTATGCTTAATCCCAGAGGGTTGAGCATTGACTTGGCTAAGAATGAGAAATGAGGTGAAGCAGTCAACTATGACTGCCTTATAACAAAGGACAAAGAATGTAGCCTGCTATACAGCAGGGACAAAGATTCACCCAACTGACTGTTGGCAAGGGACTTCCCATTTGGGTAGGTTCATTAAGAACAAGAGTTGAGAGCTAAGCACTCACTTGAGTGTAGAGCAAAGACACAGAGAAAGAGATATGTATAATTGCCAAGTAGGTCTAAGCTGAGGAGTAGTTATCTATGAGGCAAGTTTATATAGTATGGGTGGAAAAACAACAGTAAACAGGGAGAAAACAGGAGTACATGGGGCTGACAAATACAATGAGTAAAGGAATACAAGTTCAGTGTGAGAGAACCAAACAAGGAGATAAGCATAAATCCATAGGGCAATATAAGAACAGAGAGAATACAAAGATAAATTATAACATTACCCCTCTACTAGGATATTGAGTCTCTGATGAATACCTCAAAAATTGCCATGAGAGACCCCTAGAGAATGTTGTTGCATACTTGCATATACCTTACTGATCAAATGGTGTGTGATTGTACAGCCACCAGATTACTTAATCACAGTGTACTTACAGTTCTCATATGATACTTTTTACCATAGTGAACTATATTATTCTCTTGCTCTTTGAGCTACTGCTGTATTCTCTGACTACTTCTCTCTATTCTGCTCTAAAAGAGAGCTGGTAATGTTGCTCCAGCCAATGGAATCAATAACATTATCTCCATCTACCAAGGTAGAAGACTGTGTATGTGGTGGGGGAATAGGGATTGAATGTCATGTGTTGTGATGATGGTGGGGAGGGTAGGCCCTGGTGAAAGAGGTTGAATGAGATTGCCCTAATCATGCTAATCCCAATGAAGATGACAAAGGCAGAGAACATTGGGAGGACCTCCAGGTGAAGAATGCAGGTTGAACAGGGCAGGGAATATTGTTACATCTAGCTAGGGTACATTGATATTGTGAATGGCCCAGGGCCCATTGATGGCAATGGGGGCAGTGGTAGGCAGGGCAATTGAGGCAGATATGCCCCAGATGGTGGCATATGTAGCAGATTTTGTGGTATTAGGGGTGATTTGGTGGGAGGGGGTAGTAGTGTTCAGTCCAGTAGAGTGTTTCCACTTCCCATATGGTAAGAAGAATGTGGATGGGGTGGTTACAGGGAGTTGAAGGTGATGAGGGGCAGTATCCTGTGCCATCTCAGTGAGGAGTCTATTAAGGTCCTGCAAATAAACTCCAAAATTTAGTTAATAAGCAAGGGTGGCTAAATTGGCATAAAGTTGGTTTTGAATTGAGTTCAGAACTGGCATGTAGATTTCTAGACTACTGTGGATATGGAGAGGAGAAATAACATTGGTTAGCTGTGTGAGTTGAAGAAAGGCCCCTACAATTATGGCTAGGGGAGAATCTTCTTCAAGATCATAATTGAGGAGATGCATGAGGTGTGAGTTGGAAAGGTGGGTAAGTAGGAGGGCAATGTATTGTGGGTTGGGGGAGCTGTGATAGAAACAATGGCCATAAAAAGAAATGTTGGGCAGACAAATATCACTGATGGAGTGGGGGTGAGTTCAAAAAGCAGTTTCTTAATCACTGAGTTCTACCAGGACCTCTTCCAGTTTTGGACATGGGATCTTGAATGATTTGGAAAGAGTGGGATTATCAGTGGGAAGAAAAGATCATGTGAGAAAAGATGGGGAGGAGATAGTCTCAGATAATTGTTGTCAAGTGGGAGAGAAAGCTTGAACAATGATATCCAAAGGGATGAGAGGGGAGGAAGTGGCAGTTGGGCAAAAGGGGAAGAACATTTTCTTGATAAATTGGGGATGAGAGAATAAGAAGGGAAAAACCTTGGGGTGAAGTCTTTTATTGGCATCAAGAGTGTTTTTTGGCATTGGAGAGTTTGGACTTTGACAACCATGAGTTTTCTCTAGTCAAATACCTTTTCCATTGGATAAGGTATTGCCAATGGGATGGAGTTCCACAATGTTATATGATCTTTTTGATTTCATACTCTTCTTCTCCTCCTACTAACTCCAGAGGTGGAGCTGGGAAGTTTGATCTGTAGACATTGTTTTCACTATAGGGTGATAAGAGTGAGATGTGGAACATAGGGTGGATTTTCCACATCTTAGGGAGATGGAGTTCATAAGTGATAGGAGATAGCACACAGGTGATGATAAAAAATCCTTCTCATTTAGGAGTGAATTTAGGGCTGGTGAGGAAATATTTCAGGTTGTGGGCTTCTAGCCAGACCTTATCTCTATGTTTCCAGGGAGTGACATCTCATGTGTTCCTTGATTTCATAGTCTGGTGGGTGAGTTTGTGGGCTGTGAGAGCTTTGTTTCTCATGTGTAATAATATTCTAAGCTATGACTTGACAGCCAGAAGTGGGGTTTCAGCAATAATGGTGAGTAAGGGTTTCAGTTCATATCCCATCATCAGAAAGAAAGGGGATTGGCCTGTGATGGAGTGAGGGTGGTGGTTGTAGGCAAATTCTACTATAGAGATGTGATCAGCCCATTTGATAGGGTTGTTATGGCAAAAGATATGAAGGTAGATCTCAACCTCCTGGTTTACTTGTTTTGTTTCACCATTTGTTTGAGGGTAATGGGCAGTAGAGAGGGCAAGGGAGTATCTGAGAAGGGTAGCAAGGGATTTGGTGAATTCCAAGATGAATTGGAGACTGTGATTAGAGATAATTTTGTTATAGAGGCCAAAGTGGGAGTAGACTTTGTGGAAAAAGAGGTGGGTGATTCCTTCAGCAGTGATGGATTTGACAGTAGGGCATAAAATTATCTCCTTTGTAAGCCCATGATCAACCACAACCAAGAGGCTATTGAAACCAGAGAAGAAGGGAAGGTCAGTAATGAGGTCACAAGAAATTTGCTAGAAGGGATGGATGGAAATGGGGGTAAGGGGTATGACAGTGGGATGGGTGTTGACCTTGTGTTGCTGGCAGGAGGCACAATCCTGGATGCATTTGCAGATGAAAGTGGTAAGTCTGGGCCACCAAAAGTCACAAGAAACCAACTGGCAGGTCTTAAGGAAATTGAAGTGGCTGGTGGAGGAGTGATCATGACATCAGGAGACAACATCCTGATGAAGGGAATTTGGAATATACACTTGTCCTTGATAGGTAAGAATTTCAGTGTTGAACTTCTAATCAGAAAGGCAGGAGTGGAAGAAAAAGGGCATAGAGCCCTTCAGAGCTTGAAGAGCATCAAGAATGAGGAGGTCTAAGGAAGAGAAGGCAGTGACCTTTGAAGCAAGGTTCATATTGACAAGCTTGACAAAGAGGTTGTCAGAGGGAAAAGTGATATCCTGGTTGTTGGAATCATCACTGGCAACAAAGTTGGGGCAGTGGGAGAGGGTGTTAGGCATAGAGAGGGAGGAGCTGGGAACATGAGTAAACTTGAGATTGAAGTATGCAAGGTCAAGGAACCACCATGCTTGGTGATGATTAAGTTTGTAGTGCTTGTGGAAGTAAGTGTGTTACAATTTGTCTTTAGGTTCCCCTTTTTCTTGTTTTTCACTTAGTCATTCAGTGTAGGAGCCTCCTACAGTTGTGAACCACCATTTCTAGCCCATTCAAGTGTTTCTCGAGCCTTCTCATTATGTCCTGAGTCTGTCAGTATCATCTCAAGGTCAGGCCACTTTGCTTCTGTTATATCCATCATCCAGACTCTAGTATCCAATACTGGACTTGTATATATGTATATGTCCAATCCGGTCTGGGTTCACTGCCCAAATTGTTTATTTTTACTTCTCCCTGGTTCTTCAATAATCCTTGGGTGTTACTATAATTACCAAGTCCAGGGAATGCCCAGACTATAAGAGTGTGTATTGAGACCTTGGAAATCTCAGCTTTCTACACCCTGTGGGTCATTATCATCATCCTCACCATTATTCTTTTCATTGTTCATCATCATCTGGGTCATTGTCATCCTTGACTCCTCATTTGTATCTGGCCCTCATCCTTGGCTATCAGTTGTAACTAATCTGTTCTTGCTGCTAACCCTCCCTTGAACCCCTTGGGATGAGGAAACTTGCCCACTCACACTACACCCCCACACCCCCTATCTACTTTACATTGGACTTACATCTTCTCACTTGATTCTCTCATATCAAGCTCATAGTTTCCACCTTACTCATTGATCTATTTCTGCTATTTGTTAGCTGACTCATATGCTTTGTCAGCTTGGCTTCTTTCTTACCAATTGTTATGTACTCTTATTTTCCTATGCTTTTCCTTGTTTGACAACCTAGTAGTATATAAACCTGCCTTGTAGGTAGCTCCTCCTTAGCTTAGACCTACTCAGTAATCTTACCTCTTTCTTCATGTCTTTGCTCTACATCTGAGTGAGTGCTTAGCTCTTACCCTTGTGAAACTACCTCAGCTCAAGGAAGTCCCCTGCCAATTGTTTGTTGGGTGAACTCTTGTCCCTGCATTTCACAAGCTATGTCCTTCATTCTTTGTCTCACAATAGCTGCTGCTAACCAATCAACTTCATCCCAACATTCTTAGTCAAGTCCACACTTGACCCTTCAGGATCAAGTGTAACAAAGTGAGGTTCTTATGGTCAGTAAGAATGTTGACTGGAAAGACAGAGCCATGGAGGTGGTGTTGCCAGATTTTGAGGGCCCTGATGACAGTAAGGAGTTCCCAGTCATAGATGTCATAGTTGTGTTTAGTGGAGGACAGGGATCTGGAAAGGTAGGCACAGGGTTTCATATTGCCATTGGTATCAGGTTGGAGGAGAAGTCTACTGGTGGCCCATTTAAAGGTGTTAGTGGAGATGGCAAAGGGTTTTGTGAAGTCAGGAAGTTGGAGAATAGGGGCAGCAAGGAAAGCAGATTAGAGGGACTTGAAGGTGGATTCAAAGTCAGAAGACCAATTTCAGGGATGATCTTTCTTGGTGAGATTTAGTAGGGGGTGAGTGACAGTGGAGTAGTCAGGGATGAAGTGGTGGTAAAAGTTTGCAAAGCCTAGAAAGAAGCAAACATCCTTGATACAAGCTAGGATGGGCTTTCACTTGGGTGGTGGTGAACTCATATTTCTCTAATTTCAAGTGAAGGTCCAGTTCCTTCATATATTGGAGGATGTGATGCATTCACTCAATATGGGTTTGTTTGTCTGGGGAAAAGATAAGAAGGTCATCCATGTAGATGATAGGCCATCCTTTGGTGATAAGGTCATGGAAGAAGTCATTCATAAGTTGCTGAAAGGTAGCCAGGGAGTTGGTTAGTGTTATGCTTGATCCTGAAGGGTCAAGCATGGACTCAGCTAAGGATGTTAGAATAAGGTGAAGTGGTCAATGGTAGTTACCACAGGACAAGGAACAAGGGATATAGCCTGCTAATGACAGGGACAGAGGTTTTCCCAATGAGTAGTTGGTGAGGGATGAGAACAAGGACAATGAGCTGAGCACTCACTCAAGTGTAGAGCAAAGATACAAGGAGATGGATAGGATTGCTGAGTAGGTCTAAGCTAAGGAACAAGTACCTATAAGGTATTATACTTGATCCCAAAGGGTCAAGTGTGGACTTGGCTAAGGATCAAGGACAAGGGGAGCTGTCAGCAAATAGCTACAGCAAGACAAGGATGAGGGATGTAGCTTACAACTAGCAGGGTCAAGGGTTACCCAATATGGTCAAGGGTTCACCCAGAAAACAGCTGACAAGGGGGTGAGTGGTCTGCCTGACAGATGGTTGGCAGTGGATGAGGGACAAGGGTCTGAGCTGAGTGCTCACTCAGGTGTAGAGTGAAGATATGAGAAAACAAGATGAATTGCTGAGTAGGTCTAAGCTAAGGACAGCAGTACCTATGAGGCAGGTTTATATACTAAGGGGAAGCCAAATGTAATGAGACAAGAGAAAATATGAGACATACAATGCTGAGAAAGCATATGAGTCAGATGATGAATGGCAGAAGGGAAGCAGTGAGTAAATGAGGAACCATGAGTCCAATATGAGAGAATCAGACGAGGAGCATAAGTCCAATTGACTAAGCAGGGCAGAGGGGAAAAATAAGACATAGGGGTCAGGGGCCAAGATAAAGAAGAAGGAAAATGTAAGTGAATCATAGCACAAGGCAGGTTTATATGGTTCAGAGAGAACAAATAAAGAAATGCAAAGGAAAACAATAATATATGAAGATTGGTAAGGCTTCCTGATATGATGAGTAAGCCAGCAAATAGCAGAAAGAGAGTGGTGAGTCAAGTGGGAACTACAAGCTAGATGTGAGAGAACATAGTGAGGAGATGTATGTAAGTCTGAATTACTAAGTGGGAAATGAAAGGAAAAAGAGTGGACATAGAATGAATTGTAATAGTTAGCCCAAAGAACATAATGATGGGCTCAAATGACCTCTTGTGAGTGAGGAAGGCTGCTTTCTAGCAGTCTGACTTCTTAATCCAAACATTATTATATCCCTAGCAGATGTTGAACTTAGTGAACACCTTGGCCCCTTGGAGTCATTCAATGAGATCAGAGATCAGGGATAGGGGATAAGTGTCCTGAATGGTATGTTCATTCAGATACCTATAATTCTGACAGGGACATAGCTTTCCATCCTTCTTTTTGATGAAGAAAAACAGGGATAATTGTGGAGACTTTGATGGGCATATTTTTCCAGTGAAGAACAGCAATCCTGACTGGAAGGTCAGAAGGGCTAGTAGGGGGTGAGTGTAGACTTGACCCAAGGGAAGTTCTGGACTGTGATAGTGGTTTTCCCAATGGCTAGGTGGACCTGGGAAACTACTTGGTCACTTTCCAGGGTAATAATGGGCAAAAGGGAATATCAGAGAAGATGGAAAGTTAGAAGGTCAGAAAGTTTCTCTCAAAACCTAAGTACAAGGCTTTTATAGTTTGGAACATGTTCCTGGACTTACTAATGGTAAGGGGAATGTGTGCTAAATAAAGGATCAAAAGTCTGAAAGAGACTGAGCTTGTTTGGACTAAAACTGGACTGGACTATTAATCTGAACTATGATTTGGACTGGATTGTCAAACCAGACTGAGATCCAGATCAAAACAGAAGTGGGTATAGTACTACTCATCTCTATTACATAGTTTCATGCATAAGAGGAAGCAGTGGCAGTAAATGAATACTGATGTAGCGAATAAGAGTAATGAACTAATCTGAGATGCTTGATATATTGGTCATAAAGATCTTGGATTTTAGAGTTAGACCCATAAATGTTAATCTCATTGTCCATGTTCCAAGAGATGGACAAAGTAGTCATAATTTGATGCTTATGAGATCTTTTGGATGGCAAAGGGACATTGGAATCTTTGTCATCTAAATATGACCAATCAATCTTAGTGATCAATGGTAACTGGATGGTGAGAGTGGAGAAAGAGGAGAAGGAGGTGGCATTGGCATAGGAATGCCATCAGGAATAGCTGACAATGATGACATGGCAGAAAAGTCAAGATGTTCAAGGAGGGGCATACAGTGGCTCAAAAAACTGTCTGGATGTTTGCATATTTTGCACTAAGTGCAATGCCCTGTGAGAAATACTAACCCTAACCCTAGCATGTGAGTATACCAAATGGAGTACTAACTCTTGGCCTTCTATTGGTCCAATATTTAAGAGATTTGGATAAGGTCTGATGAAATGGGAGCCATTTCAAAACCATGACTCATTTAGACAGTTTTTTGACTTTATATCTGAGTTACATATATTGGATCCTAGAATATCATAACATGATTATATACATCTGGAAATTGTTTTATTATGTCACCTTTATGTAAATGAGTTTCAGACAACATATATAACACTCACTATCCCATATTTTCACTATAAAACTTATTTCTACCTTCTAGAAAAAAAAAGTTATATTGTTTACCTTTCTTGATCTTTTCTATGGGAAAATTGCTGCCCAGCCTGTCCTATGGAAGTCTACAGCAGTCCTAGTTTTTCAGAAACTCTAGCCAGAGAAGCATAAATGTCATAGGAGCCATTTATTTATATTAACAGAAAGGCTATTATTTAGAAAATCATTACTAGCAAGGTCAAAAGTGTAATTCAAGCCATGTAATCTATCAATTTCATCACTTATACTCTTTTATTCTCCCAGACAGTGATAAATGCTATCAAGAACACTTTATTAAGGGCTGTGATAAAGAAAAGAAAAGTCT